>NTPY01000600.1:1042245-1081746 GCA_002922825.1 Brachionus calyciflorus | reverse complement strand
AAGTTTAGAAGTTTAATGAGTAAAAAAAGATTGGTTCCTTGCAAAAAGCTCACTCCACATTTTGCGATAAACAACGTTCCTGAGTGCGGTTTCAATGTTTTTCAATACTTTCAGCTTTTTAAGATAGCATATAAAATAGCGTCGAAAAGTTTCATACCCTAGAATTAAGTTATTTCTCCAAATTTTTTTATGTATTCTGGAGCTCCAGAATATTTTTTTACATGGTTCGTTACGGATGGTACGTCAACGAAATAAAATTAATAAAAAAGGTTAAGTAAAATTAAGTTTAGCAAAATCGCACTTGTTTTTTATCTATTAAAATTAATACTTACCATAGTCAAAAAAAATATAATATTCCCCAAATTCAAAATGAGATGTGTCAATTTCGAATCTAATTTTGGTTGAATTTTGATAAAAAGTAACATTTTCAGAACTTATCGAATAAACTGGTTCATTTTTTTCTTTTGAATAAAATCTAATCAGAGCAGAGATACTTGTCTTTCTCACTGGTATATTAAATTCAGCTGTAAAATTGATAATTTCATTTGTTTTTTGTAAATTTCCAGTTGGAAAAATACTAGAATGTATTATAATTGGAGTGGTTGAGCCTATTAAAACTTTAAAACAAGAATAATTTGATGATTTGACATCAACATCAATGGCTTTTGCACAAACCAAATGCTGACCTATTTTTGTATTATTGAAATATAATTTTCTAGACCACATATTTTTAGGTGTTAAAAAGGTTAATTCTTCCATGAATGAACCAGGCGGACCAATCAATTGAATTTCCGTTATGTTTACATCATGACATTTTGAATAAGCTAAAAATTCAATTTTGAATTGCTGATCAGCCGCTATACATGCATCTTTTGGATATTCGTAAACTAATTCGGGACTAAATGAAAAATTTTTAGTTTTAAAAATTTAGTGCTGGTATAATTATCTATATTGCAGTTTATTTTACTACTACTCATACCACTAGTAATTAATAATAAAAAATTAAGTAAGAATTGGGTGCAAACTATATAATTTATCTCAATTTGCTATTTTTTGCTTAAAAAAATCAAAAATTAAAGTACACAATTAACTTTTTTATGTGGGGGTTCGAACTTTTTTATGAAATTAGAAAAAAAAATTTTGCCTTGAATTCTTTTTATATTTTATTCTGGAAATTTTTATCCTCAAAAATTTTTTTTTCCTAAATTTTTTTATGAAAAGTTTTTTTTTGGAATATATTTATTGGTTTATAAAAAATTTTTCAAAAAAAAAATCCAAAAAAATTTTCCTTGAAAAGTTCGAACTGATCGAAATTTAGATCGAACTTTATGTTTTTATTAACATTCAAACGACAAAATGTTCAAAATTACTCCTTTTTAGATACTTTAATCTTTTGCTGGGCTAAACATCAAGCTTAATTCAGGTATTTATTAATAAAGCTCTTAATACAAAAGAAGTAAAAAAAATTTACACACATCCAATTTCTAGCAAAAATTTTTCCCGTATAAAAAAAAAATTATAATTCCGTCTTTTTTAATTACTAAATGAAAAATATCCATAATTTTTCTAAGAGAAGTCAAATTTACCCTTCTGTCATTTACGATATTTAACTTTTGCCAATGGAATTAGGGTATTTAGCAAAAATGTCTTGAAATGAAAACTGTCCCGTGAAAAATTTCCCGAGCAAAATTTTACTGATAAATTTTACTTTTATTTAAGGAAAAAATTACTGTTTTAAAATTAAGGAAAATTATACTAAGAAGAAATATATGCTGGGTTTAAAATAAAGAAAAGCTAATTATTTCTAAAAGGTTTATATAGATAAGAAATAGTTCCCAACGTCACGTTAAAAATTAATCAGCACCACTGTTTATTCTAAATTTTGAGACACCAGATCTATCTCTTAAGTAGAACATTACTATTTTTTTGTTTATTTAAAACTAATTTTTCAATAATTTAGTGGACGGTACGCTTTTAGCTTTTTGTAAAATTGCGAATTAATGTTAATGAATACTTATGTTATCAATAAATAAAAAAATTTTGAACAACTTCTAAAATTTATTTTTAAAACTTTAAAAATGTTAAACGAATTAATTATAAATGATCGTAATATAAAAAATGAAAAGAATTCAGTAAATTCTCATCCAATTGCTTATATTCAGTACCGAACATTTAGATGGAGAGCGAATAATTCAGATGGTAAAACAAGATACTATTGTACTAACAAAGCGAATTTTAAATGTCCCGCTAAAATTATCTTTGATTTAACTCGGCACAAACTTGATTCAGGATAAAAATTCTTCCAGTATTTTTTTCTTGTCAGTATAAATTTACAACAGGATAATTTTCCTCATAATAATTTTCTCAGTACAATTTTCCTTACAGTACATTTTTGATGTGAATCGGAATTAGAATATTTTTAGCGATTTAGAATTTTTATTTTTATACTTACGGTAGTTGACATTCGCTTTCTTCGATAATTTGAATTAAAAATTGAAGGGGAACCTATCACCGATATTTCAAAAAAAAATTTTTTAACTTCAAGTTAATTTATTAGACTTACAGACGAGATTGGAGTTTCAAAGCTTCCTTCCCTAAAATCTTCTAGTTGTATAGCAGCAGCGTATAAGCCTAACTCAGCAAAACTCGTATTTAAATGTAGTTTACAATTTATTCCATCTAAATGACTGAAAGGAACAGACATACAAACATCTTTACATTCATTATTTGACCATTCAGCCCATCTACACCTTACTACATCTCCTTCATCATCATCTGTAAATGGTATGTCCAAAATATAGTAATTATTTATAGGAAGAGTAATCACTGGAGACATTAGTGTAACCGGCGATGAGTTAATTTTATTTGTATCTGTTTGATTAGTAGAATTTAATATGTGTCTAATTTCCCATAAGGCTCCTGTGCTGTTAATACCAAAAACAACTAAATCTCCCCAATCGCTTCCTGTAAAATTTATTTCATAATTAGAAGTCTTTGGTATCGTGTGAGAAAAGGTACGCGTTCCAAAGCTCCAATCATTTACCTCTGAATAACTAGTACAATAAATTCGAGTGTTCCCAATTATTTCATTCATATGAGAACAACCAACAGCACAATTTATATCATAACTAGGACCGATTAATAGATTATTAGATATAGTGTTCGAATCACAAAATGTCTCTTCAGAATAACTTGATCTAAACGAAAAGCTTATGGTGAAATTTAAAGTTACAAAATCACCCTGGTCCTTAACAGGCTTTGAGCTTATCGTACCACCATAAAAATGGCTTAACTCGCTTAGATTAATTAAATAAGCAAAACAAATTAGTGATAATATTTTAAACATTTTTAATTAAAATATTTTTCTTTTTTTCAAAAAATAATTTTTAAAATTTTAAAAAGAATTTTTTTTTTCACCTGAATAAATAATTAATTAAATAAGTTTTTAAATCAAAATTAGCTTAAATATTAATTCTGAGATTTTGTTACAATTATATTTTGGGTTGATGCTTATAGAAACTATTTTTTTAGGGAAAGGTTTCCAAATTTATCAGTACTTTTAATGAATGGCTAAAACTTATTTAAAAATATAACCCATCCAATATCAGAAATTTCAAATAAACTTTTTAATAGGTAAAATAATAAAAGCTTGAGCTTTTTAAAAGAAAATTTTCAAATTTTTAAATTAATTTTTTTAGATAGCGTAATTTTTTCGAAGAAGTATAATCTGGGTAAATTTCAAATTAAATTCTTTTAAAATATTCTGCTAAATAATTATGAGGGTGCTAAGTTTATTTCTAGTCACTCATTTCAACTCATCACCTTCTTTGTTATTTTTTTACAGAATGAACATTTTTCTTTAAATTAAAAATTCTAAAATTTGTAAAATCATGATGGCCTAAGGTAAAAATTTTTTTAAATAATGATTAATACAGTACATCCTTGGAATAAGTTGACTCCATTTTATACAAATCTTAAGTGGTTTTTAAGCATCCCATAAGCAATGGCTTAAACAACTCTTTTGCATTGCTTTTTGACTGCTTAATGACACTCTTAACCAACGTCTTAAACACACTGTCAACTTATTTCAGAAATTTACTGTAAAATAATTTAAAAATATCTTAAAATTAATCGTCTTTATTTGCTGTACTTCGAAACAAATGAACGATACCAACCAATATAGCAATAAGATTTTTTGCCAAGAAAAAATAACTATTATAATCTATAAACTTAATAAAATAAATGAGAAAAAATCTAATAGAAAAATAAGGTATATCATTAAAAAAAAGATTGACAAATATTTTAAAATGAAGATTTTGTACAAATCTATCGATAGGATGAGATGCTAAATGACTGGGACTCGGATCCGATCTATCTAAATTAACAACCAAAATAAACAAACTCCATGTCCATATTCCCAAAAAAATAAAATAAACATATTCCATCCAATATTTGTCTATGTGAATTTCATATAAATCATCTATTTGAGATTGAAACTCTTGTAAATCCGAAGCAGTACCGACTAAAATAAGACCTAAATTTGACAAATGTTCAAGAGAACAATTTCTTTTTGGTATCAAAATCCTTGCAAGCACAACTAGACCGTAGAAACTTTGTAACCATAAATGTAGCGAGTTAATTGTGTGCAAATTTTCATCAATTTTAGACTTTTTAAGTCGATTTTTTTCTATTTCAATAACCCATATAAGAGGAATTAAATTAAAGATATAGAATAATATCGACCGTGAATACCATCTTGACTCTAATTTTGGAATATATATAGATCGTATTAAATCGAAAAAAATTAATAAAGAAAATACCGAGCTTATAATTATGTATTTTGAAGCATTTGTTAATTGGATAACTTGATGTGTTATTAGTATAGAGTGTACGATAAGTATTGATCGACCAATTAGGTTCAAAGAAAATATAGAAGTTTCTTTTAGCATCTATTTTTATATGGTTATTTCTAAGGATTAGTTTATTTGCTATTTATTATTTTTTAGAAAAATTTGTCATAGAGATTTTTAAGTTTTAATTTATAAATTGTTTGATGATAATATTATCGATTTTGATTAAGACATTTTTTCTGACTTTCTCGTTTCTACCATAGAGCATTCCCTGTGTTTTAAAATTTTTCGCCGAAAAACCATCATTTTATTTTTAAACCGTTCACCACAAATCAAAACTTTTCGAACTAATTTAGTAAAAAACAAACTCATTTTTCAGCAATAAAAAAGATTCAAGACTAAGAACATCTAGCGGTGTATTAACATTTTGATAGAAATGAAGAAATTATCAGTCTTAGATTTTTTTGACCGAATTGAAATTTTTTTCCAGCAGATAACTCAAATATTTTAAAAGAGGAATTAATGAAATTTTGACTTTTTATAGAGAGATATATTCAAAAAATTAAAAAAATTTGAATAATTCAATAAGAAAAAAAAACAAAAATATATACATTTACGAAATAAATTTAAAACCGATACCCTGAATAAACACATCTAAAATTTTTTAAAAAATCCAACAATAAATTTACAAAGTTAAATAATAAACTTTTATTAAATATATATTGCTACCATAAACTATTTGTACACATTGGTAGATTACTTGATCCAAAAATATTCATTTCATACAACGACGCTAGTAAAATAAATAAAATATAAATTATAATTAAAACCATACCTAATCTCTTATCCAATTGCCATTTATTAAGTCTTAAAGCTAAAATTAACATTAGTACTGTACCAAATAATGTAATGCTTGAATACATTAAACCTTAAATAAATAATTTATTTTAGCAAAATTTTTTGTTTTTCAACAACTAAAGGAAAATTTGAATACTGCATTTCTCGCGAATTAACCTGGTATCCGTACTCGTAACAAAAAAAAATAATTTTTTTTTTAAACAGGTAACGGGCCGGTACTGTACGGTCGCCGACTTAAAAAATTGTTATTTAAAAAATTTTTTTACGTGGTACGCCGTTAATTCGTGAGAAATGCAGTATTCAAATTTTCTTTTAGTATTACTTAAGATTCATATTTCCATAAAATAAGCTTTTTTCAGAATTACAAAAATTAAAGACTGGGTTGAAATCAAAAAATATTCAAAAGATCGAATTAATTTTTTTTCTTTATAGATTATCAAAAAATTGATAAAGTACAAAAAATTGATAAAAATTGTCTAAATTATTTGATTATAATCTAATGTATTTATTAAAATCTGAAGATTTCAATTTTTTTATAGGTCAAATCTGGTTCAAATTCATCAAATTTGATGTTGGCAAAATTTAACTTATAACAGCCATGGTAATCCCAGGCATACAAATTAATTATTTTTTTCTAATTGTAAACCAATCAACTTTTAGGAGTTACTATGCACCCTTGTGAACCCAGCCGTAAAACTGGTTAGTTAGTGACACTGATCACAAAATCCGTGAACATGAATTTAAATAGTATTTTACATCATCACCTAAGAAAATTTGATAATTGTTCGTCAAACCCTTTACCCATAATTCGACAATCACAATTTTCCTAGCGTTTGACCGAATATTTCAATAATCGAAAAATGCTCTACAAAAGTTTAACCAATTTGTTAAAAAGAAAAATACATTTACCCGCTTAAAAATATATATAGCATAGTATTTTATTTTTGGCATACAATTTACATAATGAATCTTGTTGGCCATAGAAAAATAAAATCGACTAGTTTGCTTACATAAATAATTCTTTTTCACCAATTAAACATTTTTTTCTACAATATTTTTTAGATTTTATTTGTTGCCAATTTGATGTTCACGTTTCTTTTTACTACTCAGAGAGTTAATTTTTCATGTATTACCTAACCAATTGGTAAACTTATCTAATGGACTAATCTGAAAAATTAACTAATCTAATGCCCTATTTTTTAGTTTTTAAGATAGAATAAGTTTGATAAAAAAATTTAGATACTAATATATTTAAAAAACTGAAAAATCTTTATTTTTGAAAAATAAATTCCAACTTTATTTTTCTTACCTTTGCTTTTAACACGAATAAAGTCCTCTGACATTGTTAAAGAACGAAAAAACCATGGTAATCCCAGGCATACTAAAATATCAAAAACGTTCGACCCAATCGCATTCGATATAGCCATATCACCTTGACCATTTTTAGCCACTAATAAACTACTTAATGCATCAGGTACACTTGCTCCGAAAGCTATTAAAGTAATACCCATAATTGTATCCGGAATGAATAAAGTATAACCTATAACTGTTATCATCCAAACCATAATATACGAAAATATCGAAAGCCAAATTAGAGACATTGCGAATGTTATTAAATAATATTTTTGCCACTTGACTTTTCTACAATCAGGTATAGTTAGAAACAAAATGACAAATAATGGCCAGCATATGTAAAATTTAATTTTTTCGTTTAAAGATAATTCGCTGCTAGGTAGTTCAAATGGATTGTAATTTTCGATACGATCATCTGTATCAAATTGTTTTTCTAAATCATCTCTTTGACTTTGTATCTCAAATGCATCCGAAAATGTATTACTATATGTTAATTTAGTCATATCATTTCTTGTCAATGAATTAATCATATTCTCATAGGAATTTAAGTTTAACTGATCGCTGTTTATTAGACCTATTTTAACTAAAATAAATGATTTTGAATAAACCCATGACTGAACTTTTGAGTCTAAGCATAGGGTTAATATGTATAAACCGTAAAGTATCAACAAAACAAGAGCTTCATACCAGTAGACTTTATCATCGAATATTATTATAATTATGGCAAATATTGAAAGCAAGTAAAAAAATGAGTCTCTAACAACTGGATACCAACTTAAGCATATTATCTTTTTTAAAAAAAAAATTTGATTTTTTTAAATTTGGTTTATCCTTTTCTAATTTTTCTTTTTCCTAATTAATTTATTAAAGTTTTAATTGCAAAAAAATATAGTCTCAAACAAATTAATATTAGTGTCTTAAAATTTTCTTTTTCAAAAACGTTCCTGAAAGCTTTCTGAATATATTGATATATTTGAATTACACAACAGTTAGTTAAAAAGTGGCGAATCAAATATGTACCAACTCGTACCCGTACATCGTTTGGCTTTGTACTTTAAAATTTAAATCTAGAAAATTCCTTTTATTTGCTTGATCAAGTGATAGTTGGTTGTAAAAAAAGACCAAAGAGTGAAAGTATTTTAATTTTGCTATTATTTTAAATATTAATTTTCTTAAAAAATTTATAAGTTTGAACAAAAATATACCTCAAATTAAGATTCTCCGTATTAGATTTTCCCAAAAATCATATTGATGAAAATTTGAAAAAAATTTTTTGGGGGGTGTAAGGATGTACCAAATTTTCGAGACATTTTCAGAATTATTAGGCGCTTTGTTTTTAACAAAATAGATTTTTAATTAAACGAGAGGGAATTAAAGAAGATTTCAATACAGATTATACTGGAAAGAAACTAATCAGGATAATTCTTTGAGAAACTTTTGTAGCCATAAAAAAATATGATGAAATTGTTGTACCGTAATGCCTTGCTATTTCTTGCGGCATTTTAACTCGAATTTATGCCTACGCAATAAACACGTAAAAACAATTTTTTTTGAAAAGTGATAAATGCGGCATTTATTATCGAAATTTTGAAAATAAGCATGTCATTAAAACCCAAACAAAAGGGAAAAAAATTAATAAACTAATTGAATTTTTTTATTAATTATTTTATTTATTTTTTAAATACATCATTAATGCTGCATTTAATCCGAAGGAATTTGACTTTAGATGACAAAAAAGGGGGGGGGGGGGTTAGAGTCAACTAAATAATGAAATGTAAATCTTATTTTATGGCAATTTGATCAAGTAGGCTAAATAATTCAAAATCTGAGTTCTTTCTTCCAAAAATGCATTCAAACATTCCCCTATCCAATGCATATATCCAATATCATATTTTTTTTAAGTTCGTCGGTTTTTAGAATTTTGAAACCATTTTCTAGAAAACAAGAAACTGCGCTATGAAAAAGATTTGCCCTATTCGAAATATTCTCCAGTCAAAAAAGTAAATCAAATTAAAGAAAATTTTTTAATATTTTTTTATTTGGTCTAGAGATTTTTGCGTTTATTTGTTTGGCTGTATATGGATACAAAACGAAAATATGATTAATAGAGTAAAAGTAAAGCCTAGTAAAGACAAAACTTTTTGAAAAGGTTACTGTTCCTTTGATTTTATTTATTCAGAAACAGTAAAAAAAAACAGAAAGATTTTTAAAAAATTACATTTTTTACTCAAAGAGCAACAAATCTTTAAAATATAATATAAGACATCTTCCAAAATAATTCATTTATAATTTAAAGAATAATCTACAAGGATTGAGACTTTTTCTTGTGTTAATTATTAAAAAAATTAAAATTAATTTGTAATTGACCTCTTTTGTTTGCCATCTTAACTAATATTTAAACTAAAAAAAGTGATTTAAATTATGCATTTAATTAATACACAACATCTTAAATCGTCAACTATTTATCTTTTTAAATTAATTATTATCAAAAAGAACTTTTTTTAAGATAAAAAATTTAATCGTTTTAAAAATCCGCTTAAATATATATACTGTCACTGAGGCGGCGCCATAGTTCGCCCTACTGTAGCGCCGGCCCTGTGGAAGGCATTACGGTAGGTAAGACATGTTACAATTACTGCCCTCAGATGTAAGAAGTCTTCATCTTTCGACTTGAAATTCAAAAAATATTTTGTAAATCGTCAAAATATAATAAAAAAAATCTCTCTTTCTCTAAAACCTATAATCGGTAATTTTTTCTTCTATTAATACATTATCTCAGTTATTTTTTCCTATAGGAACTAAATAAATCGGTCATTTTTTCTCATTTTAACAAATTATAGCAGTAGTTTTATCTGATAGAAACAAAAGAAAACAGTAATTTTTTTCTAAGAGATTTTTCTTTCTAGAAATAAATTCATATTTACCATTTTCAGGCTTTTTAATTAAAATTAAAAAGAAAAGTATATAGGAGCGTATCTATACCCTAAAGTTTTAAGGATAAAAAATTTCTTTTTTCCTTAGACCACGAAAAATAACATTCTTTTTAAAAAGATTAGTTGAATTTTTCGACAACCATTTTTTATTCAGAGCCTTGAGTACATTCGATGAAGAAAAATTTTCTAAAATCAGCTTTTTTAATATATGAAGATAGGATTACAGAAAATAGTAACTGCTCAAGCATTTTCTATTTAAATACCGTAAACTCGCGTATTTAACCCCCGCGTATTTAAGTCGAATTTTTTTTAAATTTTAAAGTCAAATAATGGTGTGGCATCATTGAGGAAGAGATTTTTTATTGATAATCCTGAAATTCCTCCATCAGAAAGGTTAGAAATTTTTTTAATTAACTTTTCGATCATGAGATTACGGTCATCTTAAATTTCTCATTAAAGAATGTGATGTTCTTGAAATTCATTGAACTAAATCATTGAGTAAAAGTCTTCTTGAATTGTCTTATATATTAATTAGAATAGAATAATTTTAAAAAGGAACGAATTATTTTTTTTCCTCAATGATGCCACACCATCATTTGATTTTAAAATCGAAAAAAAATTCGACTTAAAACTAAATTTTCAGTTTTAGACCATGCATTTAAACTAGAAATTAATTTTTTTAATAGATATTTAGAATTTAATATTTTTATTTAAAATATTATTTTTTGCAGTTTAAATGCGGTGTTAAAACTAAAAATTCGGTTTAAACTCGGCATCAAAAGTATGTAGAAAAAAAATTCAAAACACAGGATAGATGCATGGGAAAAAAGCAAAATTTCGGTTTTTACCACTGGGGTTAAATACGCGAGTGTACGGTATTTAAAAATTTTAGTAATTTTCTTTAGAAAGTTTTTACCATTCCACTTAATAGAGATACAATGCCTATCACTAACATAATATTAAAAACAGCACTTCCAACTACCGTTCCTATTCCAATATCAACATCCTTCAAATTATAAAATTAAATGAATATTAGTTTTGATTGTATTTTTTATTAAAATATGCCTTTGCTATAAACAAGGATATAGCCGTAGTTGCTAATTCAGGTGCCGAGCTACCAGCTGCCATAAAACTCGCACTTAAATTTTTATTTAGCTCATTTATACTATTTAAAAATAAACTTTAAAAAAATACCCGGCTATGTCATTTTTGATATCAAAAGCTTTACAAATAGTCTCCAACGATGGCACAAAATATTCATCACAAATAATGGCTAAAGCTACAAACATATAAAGACCAATTAACAAATAGAACAAAATGGCTCCATGTTGTCTGTCGTATTGACTAAAAAATGTTTTTGGAAATTGCTCTATGTCTGGTCGAATACAATTATTAAATTTAGTTTGGTCTAAGGCTTTAGGATCATTCTTAAAATTTTGTGTAAGAAGGCTATTTAACGGCGTACAATAATAGATTATTAGTAAAATAAAAATGTGACGCAAATATTTTGATTTTAAACTCATAATTATCTTAAATACTAATAAAATTGTTGAAAAAAAGGCTGAAACTACTGTTTTGGAAAAAATTACAGAGGGGTAAGTTTCAGCATTTAATTAATTAGGCCTTTAAAAACTGTAAATTTTAATTTTATGAAATTTAATAATGCTCTCTTCTATTTAATTGTTATTTTTCTGTTTTGATTCATGCTAAAAAAAAAGGATTTTTGGAACTTTTGACCACCAGGATCTACCGTTCCGTTTGTTGTTATTTTACAAATTTACTAAGTTTAAGATGTTTCGTCTATTTAACTTTCTAGAGCCTAATTTCACAAAGCGACATATTAAAAATGTACCATTTGGTTCAGCGTATAACTTAAGACTTCATAAGACTCCTCTCGTGCCCATGCCTCAGCAGGGTCAAAATTCGAAGGTACAAACTCGATGGAAGCTTTGTGAAAGTACGAGGAAAGTAAAAGAGAAAACCGGAGAAGTCCATAATTAAAAGGAAAAAAAAATAAAACCGGGATGGAAAGAGTCATACTTGAAAAAATTTTGTACAAACATGCCAAGAAAAATAAAATTTTTCATCAGAAATATTTTTTTTTATTGACATGACATTATAAATAAATGTCTAAAATAAATAAATTTGAGTTTAATTTATAAATTATCTTAAAAATAAAGTAAACCGAAGAATTAATATATTGATTGGAGATGAAAGGAAAATATTTAGATAGTGATAAATGTAAAATTTAAAAAAAGCTAAATATATAATCTCAAAATTGATTTACTTAATATCAAAAGGTTTTTAAAATACGGTTTTTGATATTGGTGTGAATATTTTACTTCCGTGATCCAATGGGATTTTAAGAACTGGCAATATTTAATTTAAAAAAAAGAGAACTTTCTTCATCTTTATAACTTTAAATTAATCTTAGACCTTTTTGTTTTTGTACTTAATTTTTTGTACTTGATTTGTTTTTGTACTTGATCTTAGACCTTTTTGTTTTTGTACTTAATTTTTTTTTGTCAAGAAGTTTAATTTTAGTTTTCGGTAATATTCGAGTTCCTATACCTCCCTTGCTTGTAGCCAGTGAAACGCTACTTTAATTTAATTCGTTTTGATTTTTTTAGATATAAAATTTATAAATTAGTTAAATTTTATTTTTAGCGGGGTAAAAAAATATCAAATCGATTCCATGGTCTTTAATTAAAGCTGAAACATAATTTTCAAATTATAAACAAGAAAGGAAAAAACTATAATTTCATTATTGCATAAGTTTTTCTTTTTTTTTTATCAGAGGTTTCAACCCAGTCATTTCATAAAACGAAAATAAAATATATTCAAAACCCTGTCATTTAAAAAACAAAAAAAAGGAGAAAATTTCGAATTCTCTTAATGGATTGATAAAAATAAAATTTAACTAATTTATAAATTGAAATAACCACAAAATATTTCAGCATTAAAACCTCAAAAGTAAAATTGAAATGAGATATTAAAATTTAAGAAAATCTTACTCAATATAGTTACCATAAATTACCTATATGCAGTTAATCTTGGACTTAAATTAAAATAAACCGACTTGAACAACGTCTAAATTTATTTTTTAGTATTATTTAAACTACAAGTTTTAATACAGCACGACTGATGAAAAAATGACGAACCGAATTCGTACCGAATCATACCGTACCAAAGCGTACCCGAACCTTTCATCGTACCGTACACCGTGCCGTACATCGTACTAAAAAGCGTACCTAAAAATTTTCCTTAAAAATTCGTTAAAAAAAGGGTAAAGAAATTAATTATAAGGAAAAATATGGTTAAAATAAAATTTTGGCTATTTTCAATTTCATTTTCTGAAAATTTCAAAATTTATCTTAAAAATGTGAGCTAATATATTTTGTGAACAGCTGGTCATATTTTTTACTCAGAAAAATTTAAAGAATTTTTTGAACGAAAAAATATTTTTAATATATTATTTCAAAAATTAAGTTAAACTACTTTATCTTTTCCTTAACCTTTTAAAATTATTAAAAATTATTTTAAATTTTTGATTTATTTTTTGGTTAAAAATATTTTTTCGTTCAAAAAATTCTTTGAAATTTTTACGGTGCACGGTACTGTTTAAGGTACGATGTACGGTTCGACTACGGTACGGGTACGCCATTTTTTCATTAGCTGTGCAGTATTAAAAAACATTAAATGGTATTTAAAAATTTCATCTTTAAAATTTTTGGTGATAGTCAAGTAGTGACAAAAGTGACTAATGATATAGGTGTTAGTCCACTTTATTTTGAAAAAATTTGATCTTATTTAAAAAAATGTATGTTTCTTAAACTGCTAAAACGAAAGCTTTTCGAAATTTTGTAAAATGGGAATAATTTGTTTGATTAAAAAATTAAATTAATGAATAAATGACAAAATATGCAAGCTAAATTCTCAAAGCTAAAATACCTTTTAAAGAAATGGAAATTTACCAGGTGACATGCTCCAGTTAAATTATTTTTTGCAAAAAATTTTAAAAAAAAAGTGTTTTTCAATCACAATTAAAGATTAAATTAAAAAATTTTAATTTTATTTAATTTTTTCATTTGTGTAAAACGTTTTAAATAAAAAATGCTAGATACTGAACGAAAATAACACTTGTTGTTTATTCTATTATTTAATTCATATTTGACATATTTGTTATTTTAATGACAATTTGTTTTTTCCTCCTTGTACCATTATTTTTCAAATTGAGATTTGAAAACGAATTTTTTTAATGGCATTAAAAAGTTGGTTCTCCTCTTTTATTTTTATCGATATTTGACAAAGTAAATAGTATTTTTGCTTGACTAAAATTAGAAATTAAGAGGCGAAAATTTAAACAAATTTCCTTTTTGATTAAATATTAAAGTGTTATATGAGAGAAATAAATGAAAATTTTATTTGTAATACTAATGAGTAAAATAATTGAAATACGCTTAAAGTTAAAAAAAAATGGTAGAAAATTCAAGTTAATTATAATCTTTAAAAGCACAAACTAGCTTATTTTTAACTACAATTTTAAATTTTATATCACAAATATAAATACAACGATATTGACTATTGACATCGGTTAAACTACAATGGTCTAAATCAGAACAGTTTTATAAAGCTATAATACATACTCTGGTAACGGCAATCAATTTTTTAATCAAGAGAATCTTCACATGAAAATAGACATTTTAAAAAAATTCAGTAATATTACTAAAACCCGTAATAGGTTCATGAACATAGACAACATGCTGAAATGGCTATGTAAAAATTGAAAGTTTCAAGTCAAGGTTTAAAGCTTAATCAATGAAAAAGAGGCTACTGAGAAACTAATATGTAATAAATCGACTACAGAAGAGGTTAAAAAACCTTAAGTAACATGCAAAGCGAAGTAAAGTGTCCAGAATTTTGAGCGCAGAGGGCATAAAAAAAACATGACAAGAAACATTAAAATTTTATTATTTAAATTAGAAAAAACTTTTCACAAATTTTCTATCTTTTGTTTGGTCACATAATTCTTTCCTTGGTCACGTAATTAATTTTAAATTTTTTAAACTAATTTTTTTAGTCATCAGTTACATCACTATATAATTTTTTCCGCCACCATCGCAATTAGCTTTTATCCAAGGTCTTTTAAATAATAAAATAATATTTCTTTTTAAAAGAAAATTGCAAATCCAAACTTTAATTTTTCGAACATTTTGATTGTATTTAGAATTTATTTGAATGCTACCATATAGAGATAAGACTTTATCTAATGTAGCGGGGAAATTTGCTTGCTTGAAAAAATCGCCTGACAAATAATAAAATTAATTTCTAATTTATATCGAAAGCTATAAATTTCAATTAGGAAAAGTAGTGTTAGAGTAGTTCTGTAGTAATTACTGAGCTTCATTAAAAAAAAATTAATAAACGCAAAAAAATCGATAAAAGAATTTATTTAAAAAAATAAACAGAAAAAATAAATTTAAAAAAATCAAAAAATTTTTAAAAACACTTATTTGATAATTTTTTTAGAACAAAAAAAAAACAATTTAACAGGTAAAAATAACCTAAATTTTAAGTAAACTTAATTTTGAGTCTATTTTATTTTTTAAAACCATGCTGTTACCTGAACTCGGCCACCGGAAGCTATTTTTCATAAAAATAATTTGATTTTCTGATTTCTCAATGAAAAACATAATTCATGAATTTTCCCGTCATTCAGTATCAGTAAATTTTACTATTGGTTTTAGTGGATTTTATTTTTTTGTTAGCTTTTTTTTTTTTCTCAAACTATTTCATTTATGCTTTCATTATTAACTAAAATAATAGGCCTTGACTTTAACAATTTTTCATTTTCACATTTGACTAAGACATTTACTTTTTCAGTGAGCCTTGTATCCTCAGTTCGACTATTACTAACACGCTCTTTATTTTGTTTACCAAAACATTTTAGAACTTTAGTCGTTATTTGATTCATTAAAAGTACGTATTCGCGTTTAAAATTCTCATTTAAAACCCCATATAAAAATGGATTCGACACGGCTGAACTCATACCTAACAATATGCAAATCGCATTTATCATATAGTATGCATGTGTTGCCTTAATAAGACTATTTTTCGAGTCACTTAATATATTAAACAAGTTGATTGGGAGCCATGAGGCGCCGAATATAATTGCAATAAAAGCTAATAGAATATTCATTTTTAATCTACGATTGCTCTCTTGTTTTTTAATTGTGTTCTTTCGATCAAAATTATCATTATTATTATGATTATTGTTATTGAAACCTTTATGATTTGTGTCTGATTTGTTATCATCCTTTTTATTTTTACTAGCATTTTTTTGATGATGTTTTAGCTTATTTCTGTGCTTTCTTAACTTCCACCAAATACTTCCATATGCTATGCCGACAATCAAAAAAGGCAAGCAATATTGAATAAGTAGCGAAGCAAATGAGTATATGAATCGAGATTGTTTAAATGGAGAATGTTCTATACAATGATGAATATGAAGTTGTGGTAGGTCATGAGCAATTTTGTCAATTTCAGTCGAGTTTATAGACTCGGTAAAGTTAAGATTGAAATCATGTGGCTCTAAGGATATGAGTACATTGAAAAAAAATAATGGAGATGAAAGAATAAAGGCAAAAACCCAAATGAAAATTAAAATAGCTATTGGTCCGTACGAGTTTAGAACACTATTTGATTGTCGAACTTTCATAGCACATACTATATTGACATAACGGTCTAATGCAATTGCCGTTATACTCATTGTACTTACAAAAACATTAGTTGCTTGAAAAAAAGGAGCGAATTTGCATAAAAACTCACCGAATTCCCATGTGTGTCTTAGTGTTTTGTAGACATTAAATGGTATACTAAAGACACAAAGGGTCAAGTCGGATATAGCTAAATTTAAAATGAATAAATTATTTGATGTTCTCATGTGCTTGTTAACTAAAACGGTCCAAACGACTAGAAAATTCCCAAAGAAACCAAGGATAATGACTAGTAGAAAAATTATAACAATAAATTTCTCTTCGCCTTCTGTCAACTTACTATTAGATTCGTCTATATTCGACTCTTCTAACATTGTATTAAATACTATTTCATTGGAATTTTCGATTATGCTTGTTGTTAAAGAGCTAAATATTTTTGTTGAATTTGCAAAAAGCATTTTTAATATTTTATTTATTTTTTTTTTTTTAATTTTTTGGTTAGAACATTTCAAAAGATTCGATAATATTAAACAAAAATTTCAATTATTTTAAATCTAAAAACAAAATTAAAAAACCTAGAATATTTTTCTCAAGATTAAAAAAATGATTCAGCCCATTTGGGACCTATGATTAACTTTAAAGAAAAAGATAATTAAATTTCTTTTTGAGGACCTTCGAGATTTGAACAAAGAGATCGATAAAGGCGCTTTTTTTTTACCGAAAATTCGCCTTGAATCTTTTTGATAAAAAGATAAAAGCTAAGAGAATTTGGAGAATTGAGACATATATTTTTAAAAAAGTTAATAAAATTTAAAAGGTTTAAAAAGTGGAGAATATGTCAAAATATTAAAATTGACTTGAAGTCGTCAAAAATAAATTCATATTAATTTTTGAATTACCGTAAATATTTGTTTTTTAATGTCGCACTAAAAGTCCGAAAACTTGTGACTTTAGCGCTTCAAAAATAATTAAAATGTTCAGGTTTGAGATGATTAAAATGAACTTTAAGGACTCATTTAGCCTTAAAAAATCGGTCTAGTTAGTTTTCAATAAATTTCGAGTCCCAAAAACATTTTTTTGAGGCGCTAAATTCAAGTTTTCGGGCTTTTAGTGCGACGTTAAAAAACAAATATTTACGGTATATAAAAATAAACCAACTATAAAAATCAAAGTACAAAATAAAACTATTTTAGATTATATTGAAGTACTAAAGAAAGGAATTTTTCCAAATGTAACTTTAAAATGTTTGCAGAAACAGTGAACTGTGTCAAAAATAGTCGAAAAGGCCTATAGTTTAAAAAGATACACAATTGACTACTAATTGGAGAAGGAATTACAAAAACAAGATGAGAGATCTTTAAAGATCTCTCATCTTGTATTATATTTCCAAAAGGCTGACTGATATTTATCTTAAATTCAACAATTGTTTGTACAGTCAAAGCTCTTTAATTCGGAACTCCTTTATCCGAACAATTCGGTATTCGGAATTTTTTCTTCGGTCCCTACCCCCTTTTAAATACCTTTAATGTTAAAATTTATACTTTAAATCGGAATTTTTGTCCGGATTCATCCGTAACAAAAGGATGAAGTGTTTTTACAACCAAAAAATTAGCACTCACAACCAAAAATTTTTTGGTGCTAATTTTTTGGTTTTAGTTTTTTGGTCCATTACTGTAATTATAAAATTCTTTAATTAATTTTTTTTGAAATTTTTAAATGCTTAAAAAATGATAGTAAAATAAAAATTAGCTCCTTAGGAAAGCAAACGATTAGCGTATTATTACAGTCTTAAAAAATTTTCTTAATGGCCCTCATAAAAGAAAAAAAAACACTTTTTTGAGAAATTCCGGAAAAGAAGACAAAATTCAAAAAAAAAAACAAAAAAATAATATTCAGTATAAGATAGATTTGTACAAAAATTGATCAAAACTTTCAAAAAAATATATTTTTTTGTGTGTAAAAACTCATTTTTTACCAATTTTTTAATAAATTTTGCTAAAATAAAAAATTTTGATGTTTGTATCAGGATTTTTTTTTGGTTGTAAAAAGAATTTCGTCGTAACAAAAAAACAAAAATTTAGTACATTATTATTATGTAAAATCTTTCTTTTTATTCGGAATTAAAAGATAATACAGAGCTAAATCACAAATTGTCAATTAAACAACAAAATAATTCAGTTAAAACAAAAAGAATATTATGTTAATTATCAAATTACTTTTAAAGCATATGATACAATAAAAATATTGTTCTCAAAGTCAAAAGAGCATAACGTAACTGTAAATGAACGAATGATTGCCTTAAAATATTATAATTATTTACGAATTTAAAGAGAAAAATTAATTAAGAATAAATTTATCTAATCAATCATATCTGTATTTTTTTTAAATAAAAATGTGTTATTTTGATTTTTGTTAATTATTAATCGAAAAATTAATTGAGATAACTTAATTTCAGCATTCTTTTGCAAATATAACTTTTTTGTTCGGAATTTTCACTTTTTTCATTAAATTCCGATTTAAAGTTTATTCGGAAAACTTTGTCCGGAACAACATTTTTTGGGTCCCAAAGATTACGGATTAAAGAGAGTTGACTGTAACTAAGAATATTGTCCTCATTATTTTTTTTAATCTTTTTTTAAAAAGGATTTAAATTATTTTATAAAACTTATTTGTAATTTTTTTTTTATTAAATTTTCTTAATTTATAATTGAATTATGACCAAAATTTTTATACTCAAACTATTAAAATATTCCCTATTTTATAAAGGCTAAAAAAGCTAGAAAAAAATTCATTTATGTCACACACAAAAAAAAGAAGCAATCAATAATCGGATTCAATGTCAGGCTTTCATAATAGATAATTTGATAAAATACTTTCTGATCACTTAAATATTCATTTTTTTTCATTAAAAGGTGCAATTTCAAATGAAATAATGACTAATTTAAAATTTCTCCTTAAAGATCAAATTGTAAATAGTATGTGGGCCTAAACTCCTCTTTTTTTTTATTAAAAAAAAACGATTAACTAAAAATGATATATATTTGAACAATAGATTAAAACTGCTTATAATTTAAAAGCACTGAGTGAAATTTAAAAAAATTTTCTTTTTAATTTTTTTTTTTGACCAAATTTACTAATTAAAAATTGTCTCAATGAAATTCCTGATTTTGCTTATTCAAATAATTTTAAATTCCTTTTACTTTTTTCCTGTTTAGTTTTTTTTAAAGTTAAATAAATCAAACGTTTTTCGCTCAAGGCAATAGAACTTAATCGCGAATAAAAAATATTATTCATTATTGTTCACGATTTGAATTTTTTTTGAAAATTTTCAAGTTGAATGGGAAATTTTCCAGAATCTTATGGCTTATAAATTTCAAACATTAGAAATTCTTAAAATATTATGAATTATGTTTTGTTAAAGCTGTGTAATTTAAATTCTTAAAAAAAAACATGAAAATTAAGATGAAATTTTATTATTTTTGATAGTTTTACTAATCGCTCACGTTAAACTAGCCGAGAAAAAAAATCAGTCGAAAAAAATCTATTCTTTAGGCGTTTAATTATGATTTAAAAAATCGAAATTTTACAACTTATCTAACATTTTCCATATATTTTTTAATAAAAAGAAAATTCACTAATTTTTAAATAAAAGTGTAATTATTTAAGGAGATTATTGTTTCCTCACAAAGGTGAAAATTTTCCCAACAAACGCGTTGCCCTTCACCACAAACGACTTTTAAACACAAAAGAATTTTTTTTCCAGAATAAATAAAGTTTTTAATACTAAGAAAATGGTTTGAAGTTGTATATTAATTATTGGCACGGCATCCAAACAAAATCATTCGTTGTTGAGGCTTTGAGATATTTTTTGTGGCGAAAAGTTTCGAGATGTTATTTTCATCTCATTAGAGTAATTTTTTTACTTAATTTGTTCTTTTTTAACAAAAATTTTATTCGATATGGAAAAACACTCTTTGACATTCTTTTGATTATGAGGATAAACCGGCTTATTGACGACTTTAAATAGTTTTTTTATAGAATTCTCTTTCAAAAATTTGGGTCTAGTCGGTTGAACTTTGGTTCACCTATTATATGAACTATACTTGTTCTCGTGTTTGGTGAACAACTGGTTACATAATCTTTTTTGTTACCAAAAGGTGAAAAAGACTTAGCTTAGGTGAACCAATTTTATAAAATTAAAAAATTGAGAAAGAATTTAAGGAAGAGTTTCTAATTAAATTTAATTTTTGTTGGCCTCAGATTTATTTTTTTTATCAAAAATTTATCTTTAAGCATTTCCAGTCTTTTTGTTTCTGTCAAATATATGAATTTAAAAAAAATTAAAGATTTTCTAAAATCTTAAAAAGAATTTAATGTTGAACGAATAAAGAAAGGAGACATTTTTAATTATTGTAAGCCTTTCAACAATTTACGGTAAATAAAAATGTGTCTTTTTTTCACTAGCATAATTCAGTATAAATTTTTTAAATACTCGGATTTCCAAACAAATTCAATATCAAATTGAGTATAACATATTTAAAAAAAATAATAATAAAACATAAAAATTATTTTAAGCTTTTTTTAAAATCCTTTAAGTTTCGAACTTTGGAAAACAAGATGAATCTTTTCAGTTAATCAACAAATGTTGTTAAACTGATTAAATTTTCATTTTTAAAACATTAAATTACTTATATAAAAAACATACAATCATTTAAGAAAAAAAGGAATTGCATTTCCGCGATATCCTGAATATGAAAATAAAAATACAGTTTGTCAGCTAAATTTAATATTGTTATTTAGATAATCTAATAAATTAGAAAAGAGAAGAAGAAAAAAAAAATTTTTTTTTCCAAATAGCTCATTTTTTTTGTATGCAATTAGTATGAGCTTTTAAAATCAAGCTGTTTTTTTCTCCTACTTGAAGCAATTTTAACAACTCTTACTACATGGTGCAACTGATTTTGAAATACAAAATTAAATAAAATTAATTTTTTTACTTAAAAAAAAAAAGAAGAGAAAATAATTTATGAGAATAATGGACAAAAACTGTTTTTTTTCCTTAAAAATCTCATGCCAAAATCAATCGGCAACTTATTTTTCTCTTTTTAAACACACAGAAAATTGATGTTGAATAAATTTTATTTAATTCTCGCTAAAATCGGAACTAATTACTTATTCTTGCTAATAGCATTAAAATTTAGTACGCTTTAATAGTTACCTAATGAATTAATAGCTTTTAATTTTGAGATGATTCAAGCATTTTTCAAATGAGAAATATCCATTTTTTAATTTTGGCATCAGACATACTTAGAAAGTGAAGCTAAATTAGGAAGTTCTAAATAAAATGAACTCGAAATTATTCAATATGAATTGTTTTATGTAAAATCAAAACCTTTCTCAATTTAATGGAGTTTAACTTCACTATTAAACACGGGTCCTACACCATACTTTTTTCAATTAAAATTCAATTTAGCCTTTGGATAAGATTAAGAGGGAAGATATTGCCGTCACGTAAAAGAAGACATAATAGGCAGACTGATTCTCAAGGAAACCCAAAGTTTTTGTAAAATTACACCCAGAATATCCAGGATATAATCAGTAAAAATTCCTTATAAATTGATCGAGTAATATAATCTAAAAACAATTGGACATTTTTCAGATGTTCAATTATTTTTATTTAAAGACTCAAAGTAGCCTTTTTTTTATATTTGAAAAAATATTATTTGAAAAATTAATAAAATCGCTGTCAAAATTTTTTTTCAATTTAAAAAAAAAATGTTTAATAGGATATGTATAAATTAATTATATAATTTTTGATTTAATTAGTATGAATTGATTCTTATTCTTTATCTAATGTAAATTATCATCAATTATAGGAATTATTAAGGAACTCAATTTTGAAACTACAATTTCATTAGATGAATAACACTAGAAAATAAGAAAAAAAAGCTCGATTAGATTTCATTTCTGAACTGAAGTATTAGGTACTCGAAAAGCGTAAAATTCTTTTTCAAGATCCTAATTTTCTTAATTGAACCTCACTCGAGTTTATTCTCCTTCTCTCTCTGCCTTTTATTTTGTTTAATGTCTTAATAGGTTCATTATTCATGGAAAAGTATTACACTCAAAAATAATTAAATTTTCTACGAGCACTCGAAAAAAAAAGGCGAAGAATGGTATGTAACTTTGTCTTGTGTTAATATTACTTGTTTAAAAAAAATACTTAAGTTAGGGATAAATATAATTAATAATATAATTTATTCGAAAAATTATATAAAAATACTTTGCATGATGGTTAAATATTATTTAATTATTTAAAATACAAAAATTACCAATTCTTGATTCTAAAAAAGTTATACAAAGATTTTCATCAAGACTATACCAAGTTTTTTTTTCAAACCAATTATTCTACTGAAAAACATCCTGAAAGTCAATTAAATGAACATTTTACAGTGATAAATGATAATTTTTCCATGAAATTCTTAAATACTCAGCATGAATATTTTCTTTGACTAGGCCAAGTTTTCTGGTATTTTTTCCGCCACATTTTAAGTCTTTTTTATTTGGTTTTAAAAATGTTTTTAGAGGATTATAAAAGATACAATATTAATGAATCTTGAAAATATCTAATATTTTTGTACAAATTGAATTAAGAATATCCCGCGGAAAAATAAAATCTTTCGAGAATCATCTTTTTCCAAATGTTTTATTTAATTTTTTCTCAAATTTTTCCGCCATATTAATTTTAAAAAACATACAAGCATTCAAAATAAGAATATATTAAGTAATTTTCCTCACATGATCCTTAAGATATCTATAATTTAGAAATATCAATTTGAAAACTGCGTAAAATTTACACTTCAACCTTAAAAAGGAGACGAAAAATTTATTTTTATGTTATATACGGTAAACCCTTGCAAAGAGATGCACGCACTAAAACTTAAGTACTCGGGTTGTATCCAATTTTTTGATTGATCAATTTTTTTTCAAACCGATGAAAAAATTCGATCTCTTTGCAGAGGTTTACGGTAATATTTTATTCGGGATTAAAAGTTGTATAACTTATCAAAAACACAGCTTGTTGCAGTAATATGTTCAATAACTAGCACAAAGAGTTTAAAATTAATGGTAATATAAGTTTTATTACATATAGTTATGAATCAACCGTTAAGGATACGGATAAATTTTAAAGCGAAAAGACAAAGATATATGCTTCAAATAAATTTTGCATGCTCATGAAACTTTTTCTTTCAATTTGATTTTTAGATTTTTTGCAATATGTGACCTATTACATGACCAGTGAATCCAACTAAAAAAACTAATCATAAAATGTAGAGTTAGTTTATATACTCTTAATTTTTCTGTCTATTTTGAGCGTATATTTTTTGAATAAATTTTTTTTAATTCAAAATAATTAAAAAATGGTCTTGACGTGAAATAATCTTGATGGAATGTGATTGGAATGACATGAAAAAAGTAAATAAAAAAATAAATATTTCCAATGTAAAAAGATGGGGAAGAAATTTTTTGCGATTCGCAATGTTAAAGTATTTGTACATGAGGTTTTCCTAAATTAGTTGAATTATTAATTTAAATATTTAAAAGAAAGGAAAAAAAATTTTCGGGACGAATTTTTAGGATCCTTGAATAAGGCGCAACCCCTGATTTACGATAAACAGCGCAACCGGGCGCCGTTTCCGTATTTTTCAATATTTTCAAACTTTTAAGATAGCATATGAAAGAGCATCAAAAAAGCTTCAAAAAAATTAAAATTAGAAAATGAGCAAAAATTTTACTTTGCCATTTTAAATTAAAATTTATTTTGTTAATAACGAATATTATTAATTAACTACATTGTAAATATTTTAGGTGGAAATTTTTCTACATATATGTGTATCATAAGTTAACCACATTTTTGAGAAAAAAATATTTAAAAAAATTTTTCTTCTCATTTATGAGCATTCTGTTTTTAAATTTTCACTTTTAAGAGTTTTTTTTTTCTCATAAATGTGGTTAACTTATGATACTCATCTATGTAGGAAAATTTCCACCTAAAATATTTACAGTGTTTATTTTATCACTTTTGACGACTTTTTAAAAATATTAAATTCTTCTCCGAATGTATCAAATTTCTAAAATTTAAATTTCAATCGATTTTATTTTTAAAAACCCTCCGAAATTTAAATTTTCACGTTTTTTAACGCTGTTCTAATAAACATAAAATAAACAAAAAAATTTTCAAAAATACGGAAACCGCACCCGGGTGCGCTGTTTTCAAAGATCCAATGTTTAAAAAATTAATCAACTTAAATAAAAAAATTAAAAATTTGATTTGTACCTTTACTGAAAACCACAAGCAGTCATATCGAAAATAATTTAGAAAGTCGACTAATTTTTTTGGAAATATAAAAAGCTTTGTTCGTGTTCTAATTAAATGTCTAGAAAAGTTCAAATTTTTTAAGCATTCATGAAGGTTCATGTTCATGATCAATTCGTTTATGATTAATTTTAAATTTTTAGGATGAAAATTCATAATTCTTAATGAATACTTTTAAAAATTAGAAGCTAATTTCATAAGGCATAATCTTATCTTTAAAAAAGTATATGCTTCGTCTCTGACTTACGGGGTTCTCCTGCTATGTCGTCTATTTCTTGTTGTGTTTTATTAGCTCGTATAATTAGGCTTATGATTTATCGCTTGAAATCATTAGAGACTTATTTTTTGTCCAATTTTGATTTAAATTATTGAATTTCAATAAGAACTTTATTGAGAATCAAAAAATAATAAATTTAAGGGAAAGAAAATCTTTCTTTATCGTATCAGTCCTATATTAAATCAGTATTTAAGTTTGGGATTTTTAATTTTTTTATCAAATGAACAAAATTTAATTGAAATTTATTTAATCTTAAGTAAATTTTCGATATTTTAAGACAAATTTTTACAATAATTTAGAAAGTTGAAATTTTCACTAATAGCTTGTTCTTAACTGCTATCACTTTATTTTTTAAAACTTCCAGGCTGTTTAAAAAAAATTTTTTAAAAAATGCTCTTAATTAGACTTCAAGCGTAATAGCATAATAGAATAAAATCTCAAATTAAAAAAAAATTCACTTAAATAAATTAAAAGAAAAAGCTAACAACAATTAGATGATTTTAAAACATTTTTTTTTTAAATGAAAAAAAAATTCAACATCAAAAGCTTAAATTGATAAATAAAATCTAGTCATTCTTTACGACACCCCAAATACCATAAAATAAATTGAAAAAAAATAAAAAGGAACAAAAAAAAATATATATATTCAATTAATTTAATAAATTATTTATATTAAATCATACAACAAAACACAGCAAAAAAAAAAATCAAAATTTTTTCTTCTATTTTTCTTATTCTGGTTTAATTGAGCAAGCTAACTTTTCGCCATAGCTCAGCTATTTAATATAGAAAAAAAAATTACTGTCTCTTAAACTCAAAATTAGGGATTCTTTCCAAATAATGACATAAAATCGAAAATGATGCTATTTAATTTGATTCATTTTTAATTTTTTTTCTTCTTTTATTTAATAATTTTGATTGATTAATTTTTAGTTCCTTTTAACTAAACTAATTTTAAAAAAAAAGAAATAAATGAAAAAATTGAATGTTTTATTTATATCCCTGTAGCTTACATATTTTTTGCCCAATTTGATTATGATCTTGAAAAACTTTTAAACCATAAGAAAAAAATCAAATTATCTCATAATATTAATTGCAGACTAGGGATCTTAGTTTTCATAAGTTTATACAAATTAGAATCCTTAGAAGATTAATGGTATCAATCTTTTTTAAAATGTTTTTTGCTTCTTACATAATACTGTATCATTCTTTCAATACAGTCCCGAATCTATGTAATTTCTTTTGATTCTTTTTTTTTATTATTAGAGGATGAAAAAGAGAATAAGTTTTTAAGGTAGTTGTATTAACTAACAATATTGAGACAAGTGCTTTTAATCTAAAAATTAAGAAAAGAAATTTAGCTATTTCGTCATTAGGGCCTAGAACAATAATTTTAAAGTGTTGATGAGAAAATAATTACTTATTATAATCTTGAACAGTTTAAGTTATAAGTGAATACCTTAAGGGAGAGTAAAGGGAAAAGTCAAACATATTTCTGAGAATTTAAAAAAATATGTCAAAATTCTTATCTAGAAAAATATCTATCCAAATTGTTGAAATCGTTAAAAAAACAGATACCGTAAACTCTTGCCTATAACTCTAATGGAGACTAATTGGGATTTCCAATCACTTTCCATTAGAGTTATAGTCAAGAGTTTACGGTATAAGAGTGTCCGCAATTGTCGTCTCTATAAAGTTTTATATTTCAAATTACCTCTTAATTTAATAAAAATTTTATTCAAAAAAAATTTTTTTGTTTCACTTTTAACCAGTTTTTTTTGACTTTCCCAGATTTTAGTATTCCAGAAATATGACTTGATTGACTCTCTCGTCTAGCGGAAAAAAATTAAATTCTTGTTTTACTTTACCAGATTCTTGTTTGACTTTCATCCTCATCCCCTTAAATTTAAGATTTTTACCTTTCAAAATTTATGGAATTTATAAACTCTATGGTCTCTAAAATTTTTAATCCACAAAACTAAATCAATACTATGCGCTTTAATTGTCAAAAAGTTTTTTAACAATATATAACAAAACTAACTTGTACGAACTTCCCTCTTCCGCGATTCTTCTTCTTTTTTTCTGCAACTCTTCGACAAAGACTAAAAGAAGAGCCGAAGAACAAAATGCGTTAGTTTTAATTTTTACTGTAATAAATCATTTTTTGAATTTTAGACCAAAAATAAAA
This sequence comes from Brachionus calyciflorus, assembly GCA_002922825.1. NCBI lineage: Eukaryota > Metazoa > Rotifera > Eurotatoria > Ploima > Brachionidae > Brachionus > Brachionus calyciflorus. The sequence goes on along the minus strand of NTPY01000600.1, from coordinate 1,054,194 downwards.
AAGGAAATAAAATTTTTTATTCAACGTTTTAATCGTTCTAATCTAATAAATAAAAAATTTTGCAAAATTTTTACAGATATTTTCACTAGTATTAAGGGAAAGAAAAAATTTATCTAATCAAAATCTTCAAATATCAATCAAAACAAAAATCATTATATTCTTGAATTTTTTGTTATAAAAATCCTCAAAACAAAATCGTAAATAGTATCTAGAAAATTTTAGCAAAATCCTTGACTTTTACAAAATAAAGATTTCTAGAATATAGAATTGAGAGAATCTTTTCAAATGCTTTCTTATTACAAAAAAGAAATTTGAAAAGGATCGTTTCTTAAAAAATTGAGCAAATATTTTACTTTGCTTTTGTCCAGGAATAAAAAATAGCTTTAGCAAGACTTTTGTGAAGTTATTGATATATTCAAAATTTGTTTAACTACTTTCGGGAACTAACTTAATAAAAATATAGAAATTTCTGTAGATAAAATTTCAATTCAAAACCCTATTCTAACAACTTTCCACTGACTGCACCTATTTCAATGATTTTTATTTATTTATCTAAGAAAATGACCAATATGTCGCCCTTCTTTCAGCAAATCAATGAAAGCTTATAAGCATCTCTACAACTCATGGAGACAAAAAAAATAGCTTCGTTACTGTATATGATTCGGGGTGCTTTAAATATTAACAAAATACTAACAATTTATAAATATTTTCAATTTTGAAAGGTCGATCTACGTCAAAAAGTAAAAATTAATATTTCGTTTTGAGCAATCGCTTTTAAAAGTAAACATTATTTGTATATTGATCCCATTTCGTTAAAAACTTCTATGAAAGTCTAACTAAGTATCGTGACAAAATTACTCTCGACGGAAAAATTAGACGATTATATAAACTTTAATAGAAATTCGAATTTTACTTTAAAAATAACCAAAACAGTTTTATAATTAAAGCCAAACTTGGCTTTTATTAAAGGAAAATTAGCATAACGATCGGCGTGAATATTACCATTACCGTAACCATTACTGTTACTAAAATTTTCTTTTTTTGGAAATTTTAGTCTCGTTTAAAATGATTCTTCAAAAAAAAAATTTCTTTGTTAAATTTCAACATGACTCTAAAATGCTCCCTTATTTTTTAGACTTTCTCTAACTTATATGGATATAACAAAAAGATTTCCATTCATTCTTTTCAACTGTTTTTTTTTAAATTAAAACAAATTCGAACTTTAAAAATGTTTCGCCTAATTATTTATCACGAAAGGTAATCTTTTGTTTCTACTGTGTTCTCTGTCTCATTAGTCTATTTAATTTAATACTTTTTTTTTGAAACTTATTGCATGTTTACCAAATTTTTTTCAACAAAAGAAATTTATGTGGCGTGAGTCGATAATAAACAAAAAAGTTTTTTTTTTTCATTTTAAAAAGTTATGACATTTAAACACAGAATTCCTAAAAAAAATTACTGGAAATCAAACCGTTTTTTTTGGGCAGTAATTAAAATCAAAAAATATCTTATTAAAACTTAAATTAAACCACCGTATTTCCTCAAGGACAAGATCGAGTCGCTATATTTTTTTTGGTCCTAAAAAACGACTCAAATAAAAGAACAAAGATCTTTTATTTGAATCTTTTACAGTAATAAAAAAATAATGTTGTTGTTATAAAGTTATGGGAATTTAAAATTTTAAATAAAACAATCTTCTAATCGAGACAATTTTTACCGTATTTCCTCAAATACAAGCTCACTCAAATAAAAGCGCGAGGCTTTTATTTGAGGCAAAAAAAACCTTTTAATCGAATTTTTTTCTATTCAAAAAATGTCTCGATTTAAAGATTCTTTTATTTGAAGTTCCTATAATTTTATAAGCAACAACATTGATTTTTTCTTTCTTTAAAAGATTCAAATAAAAGCTCTTTATTCTTTTATTTGAGTCATTTTTTTTAACCAAAAAAATTTCAAATAGAAGGTCTTCAAAAGATAGCGACTCGATCTTGTATTTGAGGAAATACGGTAAATCGAAAAAAACTCAAATAAAAGGTTTTTTTTGTCTCAAATACAAGCCTCGCGCTTTTATTTGAGTGAGCTTGTATTTGAGGAAATACGGGAAATGTATTGCTTTTGCCACTCATTATTTTTTATGCAAATTATATTTAAATTTTTTGTTTTTTGCTAAAAAAAAAATTCTTTTATTAAAATTTCAAAACATATAATTATAAACCACCTTATACAATACTGGTCTTTCACATGTTCCCAAAATGAACGTTCATGAATGTTCACGAACGTTCATCCGATTTTTGAACGTTCATGAACGTTCATGAATGTTCACGAACGTTCATGAACGTTCCTGGTCATTATATGAACGTTCACGAACGTTCATTTTTTGAGAATGGGAAAATCGTTTTTAAGCCAAAAAAAAGTTGATTGTCACGTTTAAAGCTTTTTCTGAATTAATTTAATGAATTTGTTAAATTATTTATCAAAAATGTAATTTTAGTTGACCTTACCTAGAAATAAATTGTCTTTTTTCCTTATCTTTTTAGAAGATTTTTCTACTTACTCAATAGTCCAAATTTAAAAATGAACAATAATTATTAAATTCAATCAGCGAAGTTATCATATTAGTCACTCTTAAAAAAAATTCTAGGAAGGAAGAAACAACTTGAAACTTTTCTTAATTCCTAAAAAACATCTCATTTTATTAAAAAATGAATCGATTAAATAGACAAACTGATCTTTAATTTTGTTTTTGGAAAATAATATAAAAAATTCATAAAATTAATTCATAAAAAGTTTTAAACGTTACAATCAACTTTTTTTTGGCTTAAAAACGATTTTCCCATTCTTAAAAAATGAACGTTCGTGAACGTTCATATAATGACCAGGAACGTTCATGAACGTTCGTGAACATTCATGAACGTTCATGAACGTTCAAAAATCGGATGAACGTTCGTGAACGTTCATGAACGTTCATTTTGGGAACATGTGAAAGACCAGTATTGTATATATATTGGAAACCATGATAAGTTGAATAATAACTTAATCATTATTAAACCTAGGATTAAATAATCACACACGCAATATATGTAATATTCATTTAAGATCGCCTTTTTAAGCTAAAATGTGATGTAAATATTTTTTTGCGGGTTTCTTTATAGAACAAAAAAGCCAAGAATCAATTTCAAATGTTTTAATCCTAGAGTCAAATTATTTTTACTCAAATATAAGCGGTTCTTTTTATTGTCTATAATTTTTTAATAATTATTATATGACAAATATTTTCTAGAAGTCAATTTCCTCGGAGTCGAATTTAAAAGCCACCATTGTCGTAATTAAAATTTTTGTAAAAAAAAAATTATTTAAGATTAGTCTCTTCATGATCTAATCAATTATCTGAAAAATTTGGAAAAAAAGAAGAGAGAGGACTTCCTTTTAAAAAAAGAAATTTTATTAGGCTAAAATTTATTTGGTTTTTCATTTTATTTGGTTTTAAATAAATGTTTTTGTTTTTAAAATTTTGGAAAAATTTATAATTGCTGAACATTCTTAACCTTCAACTTTAAAAAAGATATTTGAATAAGAAAAAAAATACTCCGAATTTAAAATTTGAACCCTGTGAAAATTTTTTAACCATAGTCTAGAATGACTAATCTGAAAGTTTTTTTTCAGATCCCAAATGCCAAAGTATTAATTTTTTTGCGAAAGTATTAAAGCTTTTTATCGTTTCTCCAAATATTTTATGATGTGTCATAATTTAAAAAAAAAACAAAATCCAAATTTAATTAACATGTATTAACTGGAATATTAATAAATCAAGATAAAATGTAGATAAAATAATACACTTTTTTTAAACAAAGTTTATTCTGGGTTTTTCCTCAGTTTTTTTGTGCTTTACATGAAAACGTTGAAAAATAGATAACAAAAATATTTTTCAAACGTCGTATAAAAATAATGAAACACAGTTTTTTCAGGTTTTATTTTTACCAGTGAATGAGGATTAACTGAAAATTGTGAATTTGCTCGATTACCTCAATTTAAAACTATGGAATACATGAATTTAAAATATATTTTATTTTTTAACCACATAAAAATTGAGAGAACTGAGCAAATTAAAAAAAATTTAATTTCACCGTGAATGAGAGAAGAAACTTAAGCTGAAAGCAGTTTTGGTTCTTAATGATAGTATTTTTCATGATTTATTTATGATTTCGAAACGACATTTTTTATATTTTGGTGATAGTAAATGAAACACTTATCACAATCGTTACAAATTTTATTTTTTTTCATCAGAAATTTTATGAAATTTGTCTTGGTAAAAACATAGCTTTACGAACTCTTCTAAAAAAATAAATATGAGACGAAAAAAAGCGACTAAGACACCATTTTTAGACGTCATCTTAAAGAGTTTTAAAGGCGCTTTTAATAGTGATCATTTGTTAAGCTAAAAAACTAAAAAATAAAACTATTTTTAAATTTAAAAATTCATTTTTTTTTTAAGTTGATTTTTTTCAAGGTGCACCAAATCATAAAACTTAGTTAAGATTTGGCTGTTTTTGAGCCTTAATAACTCATTTCTATTCCGATAAAAATATTCCGAAAATATTTTAATAAATGATAGAGTTAACCATTCTTTATTAAAATTGGTTTTGATTTTGAACAATTTGATTCATAATAACCAAAATAAAGGTTACTAAATTTTTAATAAAAATGACTAAAAATAAGATTTTTTTACAGAAATACTTTAAAAAAAATTAATTTTCTAAGAAATAGGAACCATCTTCGCTAAATATTAACATTATATAATTAAATTTTTATTCAGAAAATTTTCGAAATCGCTTATCAATTGAGGAATAAAATTTAAAGATACTAATATTAATGACTTTGGGCACCTTATAAAACCGTATTTTCTTAAAAACAAAAAGCTTATTGAATTTTTTTGATAGTTTTATTTACTGTGTGATAATGGGATATTTTAAAATTAAATATATATCCTTTAATTGACGTTAGTTTTTAGACGCTTTTGACAAAAGATATTTAGTAACTTAATCGCTTTTATTTTTTTAAAGTCTATTGAAGACATTCACATACTTTGATTTTGAAATCAGTTTATGGAATTTTAGAACAAAAAAAAATTTCAAAATTTAATTTTCTAAAAGAATTAAAAATTTTTTTTTTGCTTTCTACAGTTGCTTGTTACTAATTTTAAGAAAAGTCAAATTAAATCCAATAATCCAAAATTTTCAATACACATTTTAGCTTGTTAAACATATTTTTTGAAAAAAAAAACTAAAGTGTCTCTTAAATATCTTAATTGTATTTTTAGGTTAGATATTGTGTGAAATTCTATGAATTAAATATTTAAAGTAAAAAATTTTATTTTTCTTCCTTCTACTACTAATAGTTTCCAATTCGAAATAAAATACAATTAAATCTAACAATTGATAATATTATTCAATTATTTATAATCTCAAAATTGCAATATATTTCATGTCATTCTAGATAAAATGAAATAATGACATTGAAAAATGATTAAATTCGCCTTAGCTTAGCTTTTTTTTTTTCCTCAATGAGTATTAGGCAATAATTGTTTTATACTTTATAACTTAATTTGAAATAATACTGATAAGCTCTTCAATTGTAACTAAATACAATTGACACAACAAATTAATTTGAAATCATTAAAATATTGCGTGCAATTTATCTAAAAAAAAAATTGAGATATATATTTAAAACAAAAAAAAAGAGCTAAATATCTTATTTGCCATCTAAGCCTCGATTTAATAAATTATTATTCAAAACATATTAACTTCATTACTCGTCTCTTTTTTATCATTGTTATTTTCAATTTTGATTTAACGTCAATTTTAATTAATTTTTTCTATTAAATAATTCAAAATTTTTTTTGAATCTTCAATTAATTAATAGAAGACCTATAACAACAACAACAACAAAAATTTCTTTTAAATGAAAACTAAGCAGAAAAAAAGCCTTTAATTCATATTCTGAGTATTTTATTAATATTTTTTGAAAAAAATAGTTTCGTAATAAAGTTATTTCAATTTTCTAAAACAGGTAATTTGTGATTAAGCTAAATAATTTGATAAAATTATAATGTGACTTTAGTTATATAAATTTACCAATTAAATATATTTTTTTCCTGTTACGCCACGAAAAAAAAGTGCTCCCTTTTGTTTTTTTAATATTGCTAAAGATTATCCATTTAACATAATAAACGTGGTGGATAAATTCATAATTGTATCTGACATAACTAGTATTTATTTAGGCTAAATCAAGTCAATTTAATCGAATTTAACCCAAATTAAACCTTTTATTTTAATTTTACTCAAATAATAATTCGATATTTGTTTTTTTTGTTTATATTATAAAATATGTCAAAAGTATTATCTTAAAAATATCTTAAGAAATAAAATCGTCGAAATCGTTAAAAAAAAGATACAAGTGTTTTATAATAAGATTATTAATTATACGGCACTTCTAGCGAATTTTTCTCTCTCGCGTTATTAAACCAAACAGTGGTGAAATTAAATTATTTCATCAATTTGAAAAATATTTAAATAAAATTTATAAAAAAAAATTCGGAACATATTGCAATCGCCACGCGCAAAGCTAATTATGCATTAAGTGTTATTAAACGTTCGTTTAAATATCGTGACAAGTTTACTTTTATAAAGCTCCTTAGTTAGACCTCATTTAGAGTATGCGGTACAAGTATGGAAAAGATTATAGATAGGGTAATAAATAGGGTTGTTTTATTTCACAAAAGTTTTGAATGTCTAGATCAATTCAAAAAAATGGAATTTGTAATTCTTGAATCATTTTTAAAAATCATTATTTGAATAAAAATTTAAAAAATAAAACTTTACCACATGTGGTTTAAGATTGGCTATCGGATTTAACGACAGGAACTTAAACATGTAAAAAATTCCATTACGACATGTCGTTATTTTAACGATATTTAGATACATGTCGTTAAAATCCAGCAATTACGTTAAAAGAAAATTTAAAAAATTTTTTTACTCAAGAAAATTTTAAATGAAAATTAAAAAATAAGTATCACAAATCTCAATATTCGGAAAAAAACTTTATTTTGATTTCTATCAAAAATCATCAAGATTTTCAATTGAAAGTTTCAATTCAAAGATGCTAAAAAAAATTTTAAAAAATTTATTTTTTGAACAGCCCCAGAAATAAACATTATTCGAATGGCTCAAAGAAGAGCCACCCAAAAGATAGGTGAACTAAGGAACCTTAAATATGGAGACAGATTAATTAAACTAGATCTGGCCACTCTCGAATAATGGAGATTAAGAGGTGATCTAATTCAGCAATTTAAAATAGTAAATAACTTAGATCAAATTGAATGGCATTATCCGCTTGTTCAATTATCAAGCCTTTATGATTACTAGAAGTTATAATTTTGGATTTGAGAAACGATTGGTTCGAAACTGTAGTCAAATCTCTTTCTATGACCTTAAATTATTATTATTAAATAAAAATTTATTTGAAAATTCTCTTAATTTTATTCACTTGAATTCAAATAACTCTCTAACGAAAATAAACTTGTGGATTACCTGCGAATTTTAATAAAATTGAAACTAATTTATCCTTGAATCATATTTTAGTTCATAAATTCAAAGATACATAAAATCGGCGATAAACTGTAGTAAAATTACAAAATATGCAATTAAAGTCTGAAAAACTAAATGGTGTTTTACGGAGGATTTAATTTGGTAATATTCTCTTTTAGATTTATATAAATGATAATTCTCAAAGTTTTTATTGTACTTTTTGCTGATGACACAACCTTAGCCAAGTCTTAAAGATATTTTTAAGGATTTTGAACAAATTATTTCAAAATGCAAAAAAAAAATTTAAATTAATTGAATTTAATTTTGGTTTTTCATAGATATTTTAAAGTTTGAAATTTATATCTCAATACTTACTGGTACAAGTCATTTTAATTTAATAAAAAAAAATAGATACAAAAAAGAATATTTTATAAGATTATTCATTAAATGGTATTTAAAAAAAAAATTTAAACTATTATTTTGATAAATTTCACATTTTCAAAATTTTGTTTGAAATGGTCATTTTAACAACCCTACTTATTTTTATTTTTTTTATATTTAAATTTTAAACTATATTTACAGTGGTTCTAATATAAATGTAACATAAACGCTGAACCGTAACTTTTGCCGTAACCATAGTCTGTGTTAATTAGCCTTAATTTTCAATTGTAAGATGTTTGAGGTATGGTTAAGGTTAAAAGTTAAGGTTGACTTTACATTTATATTAGAAACACCGTAATTCGAAAATAAACTTGTCTGCGGGCCACAATGAATAAATTATCTAATCATATTTTACTACTGACGAATTAAAAATCCTTAAATAAGAATTTAAGTCCCATAGCTTTATTTTTATTAGAAAAAGTTTCTAATATTGAATTACTCTTAGCTAAATAAATTTGTTTTGTTGTAACCCAAAAAAAATGCAAACAAAGTTTTTGAATTTGAGTTATTTGTTCAAAATGTCAAAAAAACAAATGAAGCAAAGACACTAAGACCAAAAATATGAGTCAAAAAAACTTTTTGAAGTTTTGGAAAACTTATTTTTTTTCTTTGTCAACATAACCGCTTTTTTTTTAAAAATAAAGCATTTGTTAAAACATCTACCCAAAAAAACAAACATATTTATATTCTGCTTAATTTAAAAAAAAAATTAATTGAGAATATAAAGTTCTTTTATCCAGAAATTTGACTGGTTTACAATCACTAATTATCAAATATTATTTAATGTACCGAATTGTCAGTGAATTAGAAAGCGTATAAAATTCAATCGATGTCAATGATAAGCAGAAAAATATAAAGTATAAAAAGAGCACATAAGTTTTTTAAATATTCATAGAAAAAATTAAATTTCTTAATTATTTTCTTTCGAGTAAAGGTCTTTATATGAGATAAGAACATGAAATCTAATTTTATTTTAAAGTTTAAGCTGAAAAAGATTTAACGTTAAGAACAAAAACATTAATTTTAACCAAGTGAATATATATTTTTGACAGTAAAGTTTTCAAATTAAAATCAAATTACAAACAGACCTTTCGAAACTTTAAAAAAATAAATAATAAGATGAAACCCTAGTTTAAAACATTGAATTTTAGATACTAATACTTAAAAACGACACTAAAAAACTAAAAACTTTTTACCAAGCCGAAACTTAATTCAATTTAAAAAAATTAAATATGTTCTAGTATCAAATTTATATGGAAAAAATCCTTAAGAAAAGAAAAAGATATAAGAATTTATATTCTAGTTAAACCACCCTAACTTAATAACATAAAAAAGCAATAACATATGCTGTATTTTCAATAATTAGCTATTTTAATTAAAGACTTTGCTGAAAAAATAATTTACTTTCTTAAATTTACTATTTATTTGGCTTCTAGATAATTCTTAATCTTTTATGTAAAACTATTAGAAAACCTTATAGATAAAGAATTAGATAAGAGCAATATTAAGTACATTATTTTGCTCTGAAAATGACAAAAGAAATTTTTTTTGGATTTTCTTGAATTTTTTTCCTACTTATCATTTTTTGGGATTTTTCCGACTTAAGAAAAAATAAAAATTCAAAAAAACTTGCTGAATTATATTATTTTGATTACCGAAATAACAAACTAAAAGACATTACTGTGCGAGTTGAAAAAATTCAAATGAGTTTTTAAATTATCTCCTTTTTTTATATTGAGTAAAACACCTGCCTAACCTAGCTTGTGGCCATCGAAGCGCTACTTTAGTTTCATTTACGTTAATTTTATATTTACTTCTTCAAATTTGGAGGTTAATTCTATTTAATAAATAAATAATTTAAAGATGACGTGAAATTTAGGTAAAAATCCTTTATTTTGCAGTATAATGTTTATATTTATATGAGAATACTGTGGTGGAAATATCAGTACGTTAAAAATTTATTTTATTTTTAAAATGTTATTCTAAAATTAATGACATCAAATTATGCTCAAATTGTGGAAGCCCAAACCAGAAAAAAAGACTGTATTAAAGAACATGTCTCTCTCAAATGCGCCGATCTAGGTAGACATGTTCAGGTCCCGATTTAAAAAAAATTTTAAATTGCTTAGGTTCACATAAAAGTCATAGGATTCAAAAATTTACCAGATTTATTAAATAACCTAAACATAAATATTAAATTCGTTTTTCTTGAGTATTGAGTATTATTTCAAAGATGGGATTTTTAGTCGCTTATAATCAAGATTTTACGGTACCGTCAATTATTGTTTTTTACGGTAACCGTAACCATAGCTCAAATATCTTAAAATTGAAAAATAAATCTATTTAACAATGGGGGATTGTTGGTACAACACACATAAATATATTTTCAACACACATTAAAAAAAATATCGGCACACATCACTTTTCGTTACTCCACACATACCTTACCAACATACAAAAACCTGTTCAACACACATTTCACTTTTAGCCTCCATGTAGCGGCGGCCCTGGAATAAATTATTAAATTTTTTTTAAAACTTAGTCCAAAAGCTGGAAATCTACATTTTGAGCCTTCGGCTGAGAATAAGTTTAGTTTTAGATTTTTTCTTAAAATTGTGTGCTAAAAAGATTTATAATGATAAGTGATGTGTGATGTGTGCTGACAAGATTTGCTAGTGTTTTGAAAAGATATTTATGTGTTAAAAATTAAAGTATATATCTAAATAACTTTAAACCAGACAATAATATATAGGATTAAGTAATCTAAAATTTTACCGAAAATTTGTAGAAAAATCAAAAAAAAAATTGGGAACTTTCAAACTTGATAAAACTATATTGAATGTATTCGCGCACGCCTTTTCTTATAAATAGACTCAATTTCTTAGAAATAAATATTTAAAGAATTTAAAGGAACGCAACACCATTCAGGGATCAATCATATCTCTCTCTAATAAACTTGATCTGTTAAAAAATTCTTGAAATATTTTACTAATAATGCCTTTTAAAATCTTGATAAAACAACAAAAAAAAACATTTAGGATACCAAAATAAAGATATTTATCTAACGTTCGTTTTTTTTTTCAATTTGAATCTCAAATAAATTACATCTAAAACCCAAAAAAAATAAGCATAAATTTATTTCAAGTTAAGTATCTAAATATTATTTTTCAAAGCTTTTAAATAACATAGAAAAATATTGAAGCATGTTTTTTTAAACGAGTTTAAGGCTCTTTGAAATAAGAGTGTAGTTTAATTGAAATTTAGAAAAGAAAAATCCTATTTAAGTCGTAAATTTTATCTTATGTAACATGCATCAATATGTTTAACATCACTTGTCATTTTATATTTTAAAATTATTTTATTTTATTCCTTAAAATAATCAATGAAAAATACTTTTTCTTTCTTGCCTCATACAAGATTATTACATTGGCGTCATTTGGTAAATTTTTTATTCAAGATAACGCTTATAAATATTAAAGTACGAGTACGGGTACGGTACGGTACGGTGAGCAGTGCAGTATTATCTTAAGAGGTTAATCAAAGTTCAAAAATTTACTTTTGTTAAGTAATAAATATCGACGCAATCCAGTTAATAAGTGTACTTCTTTTTTTAAACAATTTGTTAATTGTGTTTAATTAAGCCATATCACACAAATTAGGAAACTTTTAAAAACTTTTCAGCACTTTCGTCAAAAAATTTTAAACAAAATAATATTGCTGTTTTTTTAATTCTTTATATGTTATTTTATTTGTTATGAATTTTAAGATAAAAACCATTTTAGTTTTTGTAATTGTAAATAAATTTAATTCAAAAGAAAATTATTTTAATTATGTCCCAATCCAATTATATCCCCATTTTTAGTCAGAACGGATGGGGTGATATAATCGAGCTTTGACTGTATGTCAAAACTGATAAATTTTAAAA
>NTPY01000600.1:1027370-1038037 GCA_002922825.1 Brachionus calyciflorus | reverse complement strand
CTAAAAGATGCAAATCGACCGCCAATGGATTTTAATTAACATGGGAAAGTATTGCAAATAGGACAAATAGACCAAAAAGAGGGGGTCCCCCCTCTTTTCATGAACCAACTGGATGCTAATAGAAGCTAAAAGATGCCAAAAGACTCAAATAGATCTCTAGAAGAGGCCAATCGACCGCCAATGGATTTTAATTTACATTGTAAACTATTGCAAATAGGACAAAAAGACCAAAAAGAGGGGGTCCCCCCCTCTTTTCATAAGCTTACTGTTTGCAAATAGAAGCTTATAGATGCCAATAGACTCAAATAGATCTCTAGAAGAGGCCAATCGACCGCCAATGGATTTTAATTAACATGGGAAAGTATTGCAAATAGGACAAATAGACCAAAAAGAGGGGGTCCCCCCTCTTTTTATGAACCAACTGGATGCTAATAGAAGCTAAAAGATGCCAATAGACTCAAATAGATTTCGCTTATTAATTCTAATTATATTTTTGATCGAGGATCAAAAAGTTTCATTTTGAGCTCAGCTGAGATTTAGGTCGTTCGTTGACGATACCTCCGAAATTCTATTCAATTATCTTTCCCAAAAGATTCTCATTTCACAAAACTTTTCCAGCATCATAACGAACTCTTTAAATTACATTATTCTTTAATCTCAATCGTATCGACTTTTTTTCTCTTTTGGATGCGATTTAATTTAAAAAACACAAATAAAATGTCTCTGTAAGCTCTTAATGAAAAAAAAAAAGCTAATGAGTAGATTTATTTTGTTTGTTGAACTTTTGATTTGGTATTCATCGTACAAAATAACATGATCATTGAGTATTTTAAAAAGGTTTAGATTTAGTAAGAAATTGAAATTAGAAAAAAATTAATAAGTGAGCAAAATGAGAGCAATTTTAGAACAGGCGTATAGAAATATTCGCACATACAGCTAACTTATTTACAGAAATTTTACAGAAAATTTGTTGATATTCGTACAAAAATCTTTAGAGAATCTTTAGAAAATTCTCAAGATTTTCTGGTAGAAAAAAGCCTAAAATATTCAAAAAATCTGATTAAAATTACAGTAAAAATTGGAAAAATTTTTAAGAGATAAGTTTTTTTTTCCCCAAGAAGTCGCTCTATAACTTTGTTAATTTTAGTATGAGGAATTCAACGCAAAAGAAATTTTACATATATCTTGCTTCTTTGAGGAGCTTTAGCGTTATAAAGCCATAAAGACGGTAATTTTTAAAAAATTGATTATTTTATTGTTGAAAATATTCAACATACAGCACTTCTATCGAATTTGCGACGTAGCCGTATGGCGAACGTACCGTATCGTATGCCGGACGGACTCCATCGTACTATCGTACCGTACCGTACCGTACTATCGGACCGTACCGGACGGACTCGAAATTTTTTTTATCAATTTTTTTTTTTTTAATTTTTTTTTTCGAAAAAAACAAATAAAATAAAATTTTTGGTTTTTTGTCATTTTTTTATTTAAAAATTTTAAATTTTTGAAAAATACGTTTTTTTCGAAAAAAAAATTGAAACTTGATAAAAAAATTTCGAGTCCGTCCGGTACGGTACGGTCCGATAGTACGTTACGGTCCGATAGTACGTTACGGTCCGATAGTACGTTACGGTAAGGTTCTGTGGTACGGTACGGTACGGTCCGATAGTACGTTACGGTACGGTCCGATAGTACGTTACGGTACGGTCCGATAGTACGTTACGGTACGGTCCGATAGTACGTTACGGTACGGTCCGATAGTACGTTACGGTACGGTACTGTGGTACGGTACTGTGGTACGGTACTGTGGTACGGTCCGATAGTACGGTACGGTACGGTCCGATAGTACGATGGAGTCCGGTATACGTTCGCGTCCGGCTACGTCGCAAATTCGATAGAAGTGCTGTATATCGAAAAAGGAGGGGGTTATAGCTCCGTACGGAGTCAAGGGAAGGTCCGAGTTTTTTTTTTTAATCACTTTGGTTGACCCTCATGATCAAAAATAGAGCATTGGTTTTGTTTAAAAAAGCGAGTTCAAGTTATGATCTCGGCGACCTTAAATCTCTTTATTATCTCTTAAATATCTTTATGAAATTTTACGTGTGACAAAGAAAATGTAATAATAATCGAAATGTAATTCGAAAAGAGAACTGTAAAGATTGACTTAAGAAAAATATAAAAATTATTTATTTATTTATTGAATAGAATTAACCTCCAAATTTTGGAGAAAGTATAAAATTAAAGTAAATTAAATTAAAGTAGCGTTTCGACGGCTACAAGCTGGGTTAGTTAGGTGTTTTACTCAATATAACACCAGGAGATAATTTGGGAACTCATTTGAATTTTTTTGACTCGCACAGGATTTGTACTCTCGACCTTCTGCTTGGACGGCCATGACGGTACCAACTGAGCTATCTCCCCCCTTACTGAGCTATCGTCCATTTCATAAAAATTATAAAATGGACCTTAACTGATTTTTGTCGCATTTAAGCTCCAAAAGAAACTAATTTTAAGGAGAACTCAATACTATTGAAATTTCTTGGATTGATTCAACATATTTTAGCATTTTTTTATTAGAAAAAAAAATTTAGGCTAGAAAATTTACGTGAATTTTCGTACCAACTAAATGAATTTACGTGTTATGTTATTTTAGAATTACAATCAAAATCCTAAATTTAACTTTTTTTAATTACATATGCATTGAAATCTTCCACGCCGGTTCCTTTTTTAGAAATTTGAAATATTTCAAAAAAATTTTTTTTCTCTAAAATTAAATTTTACTTTAAAAAAAAAAATTCAAAAACTAAAATGGAAGAGTTCGCTCATAAAATTCAAGAAGAAATCGGTCAATTTGACCGTGAATACTTAAGAAAAATTCAAGTAGGCATAATTAAAGTTTTCGTTCATAATAATAATCGAATTTAAAATATTCATTTCAGGGTGATATGTTCAGATGTAGTGCCACATGTTGCGATAACACAAGTACTTCACAAAATGATTTACAAAGATGTTTGGAGACATGTGCTCAACCAGCCATGAAAGCTGATCGTTTCATGCAAGAACAAATGCAAGATATGCAAGTATAAAGTATTCCCTTTATTAGAATAAAAAATCTACTAAGGGTTTTGAGATATAAAAAAATTTTTCGTACAATTTTCTTAAAAAAAAAAGGATCGCTTTCAAAGATGTGCAATGAGCTGTGCTGATAAAATAAAAGATAAATCAACTTTTGGCGAGGTTAATCAACAAGCAAACCGTGCCGAAATGGAAAAATGCGTCACTGTTTGTGGTGATGAGATGATTAAAATGCTCCCTAATTACACTAATAAAATGAGAGATTGGTTCAGAAAAGGTTATTATTTGCAATAAATTTTATAGGAATCTAATAAATAAACAATAAAAAAAGAAAAAAAAAACGCTTCTTTTTTATTTATTTACTTTGAAAAGTCAAAATAGTTTACTTTTTGAGCAATTGAATCTGGTTTAAGGAAGTTTTTGTGAAAAATTTCCTTTTCTTACAAGTGTCGAAAATATATTTTAAAGATATAAGATCCTTATAAATAAACGAAATAAAATAATTATCGATTTCTTGTTTGTTTAGTCCTTAGAAATATAATATGGGTATCATTTCCGATAAGTTTTTGTTAGTTTTTTTATTGCAATTGAAATTCAGAAATATTTAGAAAGTAATATAATCTTAGTGTCTTGAAAATATAATTAAATCAAACTTAATTGTTCCTTTTTTTAGTATAACAAGGTTTTATACTGTTATATTTTGATACTTTGAAAGGTATTTGATTAAAATTTTTTTAATAATCTTTACTTTTTATCCTCTTACAACACAATTTTCAAAATCCTTTTAAAAAGAAATTACTTTTGAATTTGAACAAAAATTATCTTCAAATTGAAAAAATCAGTTGGTCAAGGATTAAAGATTTGAAAAAATAATTAAGATTAGTTTATCAAAATATAATCTTAAAATTTACTGTTTTAAATGCCTTGTTAATTTCAAACGGAACTAAAATGCAAAATTTAGAATTTATTCTTAAGAATTAAATACTTAAATACCAATTTTTTTTTAAAACTGATAAATGCGGTATTTGTTTCCGTGATTCTGAAAATTAATCCAGCATTAAAACCAGACTTGTTTACGAGTAACTCGTCACAAGTAGCGAGTATGTCACCTACTCGTACTTGAAAAATTTATTTGGCGAGTACTCGTCCCTAAAATTAAATTATTAAAATTTTTAATAAGACATAAAGATTTTTAGTTTAATTTTAAAAAAATATTTACAAATATATAATATTTAGAAGAAAATTTTTTATTCAATTAAAATTTTTTTTTAAATTTTTATTTTTATTTTATTTCGAATTTTTTCACAAAAATATCGATTATTTGGTAATTATTCGGCTTAAAAAATTTTTTTTTCAACTTAGAATATTTTTTTTTCTCCTACTCGTCCCAAAAAAATTTTTAAAGAACGAGTAGACTCGTACTCGTACTCGTCAAAATAATTTCAAAAGTACGAGTATGACTCGTCCTCGTGCCAAAAAAATTTCATGTGAAGTTCTAAATCCATGTTGGTCATTTGTCAAAACACATACCTGGTAATTCCAAAAATAAAACTTAATTGGGCTCGTTATTATCCTAAAAAAATCGCCTTTTAAGCTCTTTCTAATGGTAAATAGCTTTTGTTTTTTTTATTTTGTTAAAATCTGATATTCGCAAAAAGACGTTTTTTAAACTTATACGCACTGGGGTATCTCTAAATTTAGCCTCATACAACCATTTTTTTATTTTAAATTTCAATTCTACGCAAAAAAATACTCAGATACGCCAGCTAAACTTATATACTTTTCTTTTTAATTTTAAGCAGGAAGTTCATTTTGTTTTGGTACTCGATAATTTCCAATATCCTAATTATAGAATTAAAAAAGCTAATCTAATGAATTTAGCCTTTTTTATTCTTTCTAGATGCACTCTATCACTATTTTCGTCATTCATTTTTTCGTTTTTTTTTCGTGCAAAACTTGTTGTCAAATGTTAGATAAATTCCTTTATCTGGGTTGAATCTGCCTTCATTTTTTGAAATATTTGACTTTATTTTAACTGTTGACAAAATTAAAAATTTTTTTTAAGAAAAATTTTTATTGAAATACTTAACAAGTAATTGAAAAAAAAATAGAAAAATTAAAAAAATTAACTAATCGAAGTAAAGTTTAATTTAGCCTGTTTATGGTCAAATGAAATTTCAAAAATTTTATCTTCGAATTTATTCAATAAATCGAGCATTTCCTCAGATCTTTACCACATTTTGGGCACAAAAAAGCTTTAATTTTTCCACCATTTCTAAAGCTTCTAGCCTCGTAATTTGCCTAATTTTACCTCTGTTGCAACAATTTCGTCTTCTTCATCTTCCATTTCGATCTCATTTGAACTTGGATTTGTCATAATAACGTCTGAGTCTGTCATATTTGTACATAGGTAATCTGCTATTTGGACAAATTCTTGCAAATTACCATCCGGAAAGAACTTTTGAAATTCTTTTTCAATTAAATTCATTTCATTGACAACAGGTTTTTCAATTTCAATCGGTTCCTCATGAACTTTCGCTTGAAAAAAAATTTGCAGTGGCAGAAAAAGTTTGAAATATTCTCATCCTCCACATCTCTGAATTTAATATTTCTAAACCTTGAAACAACTTGATTAAGCTCTGTTCAATTTGTTCAACCATTGATATAATTTTTCTGATTTGCCGTACTCGGAGGTAAACCCTTAGACACTTTATAAAACCCGCGTCCATCGACATTGTTACACTTGTTGTATTAGCTGGACTTGAGCCGCGACTTGAGTCCTTTAAAAACGACTCAAATCGCGGCTCGAGTCGGGTTTGACTCAGGTCATTTTTTCAAGTCACGATCTCTGCTCAGAGAAAAAGTTCTTTTAAGCAAAAGATAGCAAAAGTGAAATTTGAGCAAAATTAAAACTTAGCCTTATTTTTTCTAAAGTTATTTAGCCTAGAATTTAAAGGTTTTTAGATCGATTTACACTCAATTTATTTAAAATTTATAAAAACTATTTTCTTTTAATATTACAAAATTTTCCAATACAAAAAAAAAGAAAATAAAAAAGTCCATAGAAAAAAAAATGATTTTGATTTAAATTAAATTTATCAAAATTTTTTGTGACTTTTTCGGTAAAACATATAAAAATCCACTCGAAAAAAATCCAGTATAAAAAAATAAGTATAAAATAATCCAGTACAAAATTTGAAATTGCTATTTAAATCTAAGTACAATACTGGTCTTTCACATGTTCCCAAAATGAACGTTCATGAACGTTCCTGGTCATTATATGAACATTCACGAACGTTTTCTGAACTAATTTAATGAATTTATTAAATTATTTTTCAAAAACAAAATTTAAGATCAGTTTGTCTAATCCATTTTTTAATAAAATGAGATGTTTTTTAGGAAAAAAGAAAATTCGGAATCAATAACCGAAAAAGTTTTAACATGGAAGGATGGTCTCAGGTACACGGTCTATATTAAAAAATCAATATTAAGTACGTGTACTATTTAACGAAAATTTACGGTAAAATAGATTAAAGATTTTAGAGTGTATTAATGGTGACTATCAATATTTTTTTAGGTTGTCTTCGAAATTTTATCATTTTCTAGGTTTTTAACAAAAATATATTTTCCTTTCATAGTTCTTCTAAAATTCATTAAGAATTGTACTATAAGTCACTTTTTGTACCCAAACAGTCAAATGGAACCCATTGGATAGTATAAGGACTAAGTGTGACTTTATGTTACATTCTTAGAGACTATGCGTCGGTTACTGTGGTGTTAGGGGTCTTGATGATGATTTAAGCTTAAGTACAAAACGTAATGATTTGTTTTTATATATTATATTTGAATAAAGTTAGTTTTAGTTTTCTTTTAGCAGCTATAAATATTAGTTAGAAATAAGGAAAGGCAGTTAGCGTGCACAAGAAGCACAAGAAAAATAAACGAAGTCTACTTGAAGATTTTTTCTTTAATATATAATTTAAATTAGGGCATTTTAAATTCATTTTAATAAGTTTTTATTCATGAGCAGGACAAAAAAAAAATTGACATCACATTATTTAAAAAAGCTAAAAATTGAAATTTCAATTCTAGTTATAACTTATAACTAGACTGTAGCAGTAAATTGACGTTTAAACGGCATTTTTCTACTCAAAAAAGTCTTAAAAATATCGATGTCTAATTATATATTTTTTCTACCCTTTAAGAATATGTAAAAATTGTTTGAATCGAAGTTGCATATATTTGCATAATTTGCATATATAGTGCATATTTCGTCCTTTGAAATTGCATATTCATGTTGCATATTCCGACCCTTGAAGTTGCATTAAAAAAAAAATCCCTGGTTATAAGCCATTTCGATTACAGTAGTCCTTTTTTTTAAGCAACAACAAATTACATAAAAAATCAAATCAATCAGGAACAATAAAAGCTCCTAAAGATTTTCGATCTCAATCAAAAAGAAGCGTTAGAAAAATATAAAAACAAAAATTCAAACGACCGTATTGATAAAATGGCGATCGTATTGTTAAAGGAACAGCACAAGGTAATTTCAAAGAAATATTAAAATAAAGTCAAATCATGGTTTCCCATTAAAAACAAAAATTGCTAAAACTAAATTATTTAATAAGACGAGAACGAGTAGAATTTGTAACTGATCACAAAAAAACTAAACCGATAATAGAATTTTTAAATTTTTGGAAGAGAAGCACGCCACCATACCAATTTTTATTCTCATTTATTTATTGGTTTTATTTCATCGTTTTTTAAATATAAAATAATTTACTGATACAAGACCTGGTGACTCTCGTATGTTTCAAATAAAAGCTACTTTATATTTATAAATAAATTATAAAATATAGTTTTGGACTTTGTTTTCAATCTTTAAGTTCAATTAAATTTTCCAATTTTGAATAAGCAATAGGACATATAAAATCGCATCACTTTTATTTTTTAGTTTAATTTATACACAATTTAAATTTTCAAATTTCAAAAATAAATATTTTTCACAAAAATTCCAGACAAAAAAAAATAAAACAAAAATGGAAATTAATTACTTGGCAATTTTCCTGTCAATTGTAATCAACTTATTGAAACGATATTCGTCTAATCTATGCTCTTATTTTCTTGCCAAATTTTACTTAACAGAAAGTTCTGAAATAAGTGAAATGAAAGATCAACTAAAAAATATGCGCAGAGAGAAAGAATCAATTAATCCAATGGATGAATTTGCCAGATTTGCAATTCTTGATCGCAAAATAAATAAAATAAATGATAAATTAAAAGAAAATAAGATGACAGTTAACTCAGATCGAATTAAAAAAATGATGTATTCAAACGTTGTTTTTACAGGAATTACTTTGGTTTTATCGTTAGCCCTTATATGGTCAAATTATTCAAAACCAGTTATTGATTTCTCAATTTTGTTAAAAAGTAAAAATTCAGACGATATCAGCATATTTTTTCCGTTGAATAAAGTTTTGGCTTTTCCGTCCAAATATGGAAATAATTCAATTGGTGTAACTGTATGGCTCTTGATTGCTAATCGTTTTATCGATATATGCGTCAACAAATTAAACTCGATTTCAACGTTTAATAAAAATGAAAAGGATCTCAATTAATTTTTATTTTCAGTTTTATTTGTTTTTTCTTTCATATTTTTTTTTCTATTATTTAATAAAATTTAATTCTCGTTCAATTGTAAAATAAAAATTTTAATTTCAATTTAAATTTTTATTTAAATAGTTAAAAACAAGTTTATATGATATATTTTGAGGCAAAAAATATCCAAAGTTCTAACATATATCAGAGTCTTTATTTCAGGCAATAAAAGAATCCCAGGCATTGGACTATAAGTGACTTATAATACAATGCTTGAAAATGACAAAGACTGACTTCGTAGCATTAGAAAAATTTTATTAAATTTCATCTTGATCGAGTAGCCAAAACCTCCGTCGACAGTCAATCCAAATATCAGGAGTCGACGTCGGTAAAACTATCTATTTTTTATAAATAATCTTTTAAAAATGCAGCTGAAAGAAATTTACCAGGAATTTATAATCGAATAATAGCTAAAAGAGAAAAGCTTAACTTAATACATGATGTTAAATCCTAATGGGTGTTCAATAAAAAGACATTTTTAGAGTTTGAGTCATTCATCTCTACCCAACCGGACATACTACTCTATTTATGGATAAATTTCTTTTTTGTATTTGAACCATCCTATCATATTTATTTATTTTTACAGTTTCGGATAAGCTTTGTGAGCACCCGTTAGTAAAATCGGATATTTAAATTGGATAGAGCATAGGTATTTAAGATCTTGACCTTATTAGCTAAATTTATCAGAAAAAAATAATACAAAATTTTAGTTTTAACTCGTTGTAAAACTCTTTTATTTGGATTTTAGTGGAAAAAAACACGTTTTTTGGTATTTTTGAAGTATTAAATATTATTAATTATTTAATATTAGTGAAATCTTAAATACCTATGCTCTTAGCTTGATTTTGGACGTAGAATCCGAAACTAATACTTATTTTACCGCCACACCTACTGTTCTTGATCTAATTCTCCATAAAAGCATACCAATATTCTATCTACAAAAACAATGTCGAAAAATTATTTTTGCACCAAAAAATATTAAAAAGCAACGTAAGGTGTCCCAAACCATAAACCGTAGTTAACTAAAAAAGTTTCAGCTCCTTTAGGTAACGCAAAATTTAAAATGCGAAAATTACATATTGAATATAGATTTATTCGCTATAAAACTTACTAGAAATTTTTCAAAATTTATTGATTATTTAAAAAGAAATTAAGGAAAAACAGATTTTTTTGGAGAAATTTGTCAAAAATCATTTGAAATTGAATTTTCACAGTTTAATTATTCTAGAAAAAATAATCTCGTTTTATTAAATTTTTAGTAAGTATTATAGTTCCAAGTGTCTTCTTAAAAAAATGAATAGTTTGAGTCCGTAATTGTCATTATTACGAGAAGTACTTAGGTTCTGAAAACAGGGTTTATTTATGGTTTGGGACACCTTACAAAGCTAGTTTCTGAGTAATTTTGATGGGTAGATTACGATTTTGGCATAATCTTGTTTGGTTTGTGGACTCTTCCATGAGATCTCGAAAACGGCCTGATTTTAGCCTTAATTTATAGGCTTATTTCATTCGAAACTTGCCATTTTGACTTCGGATTCGTCATCTACGTCCCAGAATTTCCTAGAAAACATGTTTTGTTTATTCGTAACTATCGTGGTTCAACCCTGGGACTCAAATGGTTAAGCTTGTAAATCCTTTTAAAACAAGCATAAAAAATTATAGTCACAAAAAGTCACGTTAATTATTTTAACACGGTATTCATTTAGTATCACATTTAGTAATACGTAAATTTAAAAGTCAAGCTACTTTTGAAAAATTTTGAGAATAAACATGAAAGTGTTGAATACCGTACAAATTCTTAATTTTTTTTTATTGTTTTTTTATTGTCTTAAGTTTTTTAAATTGCTTTGGTTAATTTGTATTATAAAAAACTAGGGACCCGATTAATTATTTTCTTAAATAAATTTTCAATTTGGTTTAAAAAATTTTGG
>NTPY01000600.1:996263-1027219 GCA_002922825.1 Brachionus calyciflorus | reverse complement strand
AAATTTACAATAATTTAAGATACTTGTGTTCGATTAAATTTAATACTTGTTTTTACAGCCAAATAAAAGTTTAACTTTAATACTAAATTAAAAATTAAAAAGCCAACAAAATAAAATTTTTTTCTTTTAAAAACCTGAGTTCATAAATTAAAAATAGCTCAATTTTTGTTTGTTCTAATTTGAATTAGTTGAAAACTCTGTGATAAACCAACGTTCTACTAACGAACAATTATTGGTATCATCATACGAAGTTCTTCGATCACATACACAAGAGCTCAATAGTTTTGCATTACTTTTCTCGGCCAATATCGAACAAAATTGTTCTCTATTAGGTGCCGCGCATTCAAGACCTAAATAAAACATATCTTCCCAATAGCCTGTTGTAATACCGAATCGTTTAGCGAGTCTAAATATCGACTGTGTTAAATTTAATAAACCTGGATCAGTAGCCGATCCACTTAAACCACACGGCTTACAACAAATTATTTTTTCTTCATGCATAAATTTAAATTCACAAACAAAATTTTCTAAGCTTTTATTCTGTACAGGATTTGTCGAATTGCTAGGTGGATTAAGCAGAGTGGTAAGAAATTTTTTTGAATTGGCGTCCAATGAATTAATTGCGCTCATAATCCTAATACAGCCTATTAAAGTTTCCATAGTACCTTGATGAAGTTTGGAAATTATTGTAAAATACATGCCTTTTGATGATGCATTTTCTGTATTGGCTATCGTGGCTAAAGATGTCGTCGAGGCTGACATTGAATTTTTACAATTAAATTTATTCGGAAAAAGACAGTCTAAATATGTTACTATGGGTTCGATTTGATAAAAATCAGCTTCTTGTCTTAATTGAGCATATTCGTTAAAGTTCTCTGGTATATTAAGTCTTTTATCACGGAGAAAATTTAATATATGACGAAAAATGGGACCGTCACGATCAATAAATATTCTTTGATTAGTATCAGTAGCAGTCGGTATTTGGCCACTGATCATACGAGACAACATTGAGTCCGGATAACTCAATATTGTGGTCCGTGATGTTGTGTACGTAAATCCACCAACATTTAATTCTATTATTTCATTTTGGTCATTAGGTCTCATTTTTTTATTTCATTAAAAATTATCTAAAATAAAAATTAATTAAAAAAAAAAAAGATAAAAAAAAATGACTTTTCTTAATATTTAATTTTTAGCCTTTTATTTTATAACAACTTAATGTCGAGTTCTTATTGTTGTTATTTTTTGGCAAAAGAAAGGTAAAAAAAAAAGAAGGTTGCTAGTTTTTATGATGACTTTTTTAATACCGGTTTTTGGTGTTTTTTTACGAAGCTAGACTTTTGATTTTAAAGTTTGTAATTTATTTAATGTCGGAAAAATAAGTTTTCAGTTTTTTTTTAAATTTTAATAAAAATTGTTTTTGAATACTATTCTAAAAGCTACGGTTAACTTTGGATTTATCTCTAAACTGTTTTGTCTAATATTCAAAGATTCTAAAAGTTTAGAATTAATTTGAAAGAACTCTAAGTCATATTTAAAATTTACAGACAGTACTGTTTATAAATAAAACCAATAGTCCAAGGCGTAGAGTGAATAGAAGCTTTTTTCTACTTTACAAAATTTTTTTTCAAAAAACTCATTAATATACTCCTGAAAGTGATAACTTTGTTATCCATTTTAATATCATCTTTGACAATAGTTTTTCAAAAAGCTACCAAGCTCGATTTCTTAGGATTGAATTATATTTTCGATCTCTTGGCATATTCAAAACAAGTATTTAATAGCTGATTTAAGTGAAAGCTTGTAGGGCTCTTAAGAAGAATATCATCACAGTATACAATAATAGATACGTTATTCTTTCCAATATTTAAATTTAGACAACTCTCTATCAGCTCATTAATGAAAAAATTGAACATTAATGGAATCCCAAAAGAATTACACCTTGAGTGGTTTCAAACATTTCAGAGCGTTTATCTTTGATCTTTTCAATTATTTTAGATTTAGACAAGTACAAAACAATGACCCTCAAAATCCACTCTTCAACTTTATAGAAAAGTTTATAAAAAAAGGCTTTGTCTCAAGAGTTTGCCAAAGGCTTTAATTGCGTCTAAGCTAAGTAATTTTAATTCAGACTTTCCACTTCTAAAAAATAATTAATGGTTTCATTAACCATGAAATATTCGGGTGTCACTAACTAGCGCAATTTTAGATCTTAAAAACGCAACTTATTTCTTTAAAATAAAAAAAAAATTTAAATTTTCAGCGCAACATATTCAAAAGCTAAATATTTTGATTAGTAAAGCGATTTTATGGAAATTTTCTCTTGATTCCGATTACTATTTAACATAAATTCTTATCGAAAAATTTCTTGATGTAAATATGCTTGCATGATGTTTTGGTCGGATAGCCATATTGATTCTTAGAAATTAATTTTTCAAAAGGTGTGGTATAATAATTGTATGATTTTTTATTTTTTGTCTGTTGATGTCGAGAATAAATTGAAAAATATTAATCCTGCGTTTATCATTGAAAAACAAAATTTTGTCTAATTGACCAAATTTTAGGTAAACTATAACATGAACATGCAATTTAAAGCAAAAATAGGGCTTGGTTTTACGACTTTTTTAACTTGCCATTTCAATGACGTATTAAATCGTGGTAGTTTATATTTAAAGTTTTCTTTAAGGAAAATGAAAAATTTTTAGTAACCAGATGACTTTTTTAGAATCTACCTTAACATTTATGTTTCTAGTAAAAGTCGAGCTTTCTTCAAGACAAATATTGACTTGATATCTTCACTAAATGCTGAATGATCTTTTGATATTTATTTATTCTCAAGGTAACTTTACAATTTAACGTAATTACTCGATTTTTATGACATGTCATTATTAAAAATAGTGACATGTCACTATGTAATCTTTTTAATGTTATAAGACCCTGTCGTAAAAACCGAATACCCTCCTTTTATGACATATCATAAAAATCGACCAATTACGTTATTTATTTAGAAATTATAAAAAAAAAATACTGAAGGTTGTCTAATAATCGTTTAATATTTCGCTACCTAAAACTAAAAAAAATCGAGTTTTTTTAAAGAATCCGTAAGTTAAAAAAATATAAACAAAAAATAAAAATTGTTTAAATAAGTTTAAATTCTATTTATCCGAATTATTAGATAAGATAAATTGTAAATTATCTTTTAGATGAGTAATTTTAAAAAATAAACGTTTTTGAGGGTTTTTGTTCTTAGCGAAAAAGGAAAAAAACACAAAAGGTATAATTGAAAATTCTTCTAGATTGATCATCATTAGCAGATAAACAACTGGCTATTTTCAAGCAATAATCAATGATGATCAATATTTAAAAGAATTTTAAGTTAGCTTTTTTTTTTACTCATAATAAGATTACCCATTTGTTTATGCAATTTCTACTACAAATAAAACAATTAAACTTTAAAAAAAAATAGAGAAGAAATAACTCCAATTTTCCGCTTAGATTCTTTGCTTTAAAAAAAACTAAACTTAAAAAGCATACCAAGTAAATTAATTAAGAGAAAAAAAAAAACAGAACAAAAAGAAGGATTCCTTTCGTTTAGTTTAAGATTTTAAATTTAACCAATTTTTTTTTAAATAAAATTAAAAAGAAAAGAATGCAATCTCTGCTTTATTTCAAGCTATGAAAACTTATGTTTTATTTAATTTCGATTGCATTCGATTTCAATATTACTTCATATTTGAATGAGTTTTACATAAATAAGAAAAAAATTTTTTTTTTTTTTTTAATAAGACTAACCAAAAATATTACTTAATGAGCTTTAATTTCCTTTCTTAGAAAAATAAAAATTTTAACTTTTAACTAAGTCTAATTTATCATCATTCAATCATGAATTATTTTATTGGAACTTAATGCATTAAGCTATTTTTAATTGTAAATTAACTTGAAAATTTTGATAAATTAGGATGAATTTTTTGTTAAAATAGCTCAATTTTCCCATGTATAACGTACCTCGATAAATGGGACTCTTCAAAATAAAGACCATTTACTTAAGGCTTTAATAAATTAAAAATATTAAGAATATTAGCAAAAAATAAAAATTTCCAAAAAATAACCCGTATTTAAAATTTGAAATTTATTCAGCGCTTTTTAACTGAGTACTAGTTCTGTAATTTAAAAATGTTCGAAACCAACCAACTTCTTATTGATCTTTAAAGGAAGGTGTTAGGAAATTTTTTTCTGATATCTAATGACCAGCAAAAACTATACCTAAACAGGACCCTGCTAATAAAGAAGTAGCATTGAATAAATCAAATTTTTTATAACTGATGTTTCAAATTTTGGCGAATATGTGATCAGATGTTCATATGTGACCAAGTATATCAAGGCGATCTTGTGATATTTCTTATCAAGAAAACTGTATGCATTATTTTGAAAAAATGTCATAATATATAACTATTTCATAATAATATTAGTATCACTTGAAATAGTCATAAAAAAAGTAAGAAATGTTTTTGAAAATTGTTTATGAAAAGATAAAAATTTTTTCATTTAGAAAATCAGAAAATCTAGACCACAAATTTCAAATAAAAGTTTTGCAAACAATTTTCAAAATTTTAAATATATTTTTGAAAAAACTGCCGTAAACAGACTCTTAAAGTAATGTCCAAAAAAGCTGCCTTTACTCTTTTTGAAATTTTCTTTTATTGAATTTTTAAAATTTAATAAAAAATATAATATCTTTTACATTTGAACCTCGTTCGGCTCAATTAGTGGAGTGTTTTTATACCGGTTAATCGAAGAAACCGGATTATCGAATTAAACTAGTAGGAGTAGTAGTAATAACTGCAGCTTGAAACAAGCAGAGTCTTTTGGGCTATAGCAGTCGATTTAAATAACTTTTCAACAACAACTTATCAATTTTCGATTCGAAACTATTTAGGTCCTTTACTTCGATTGTTTCTTGTGTCAATTGATTCTAGTTGTCAACAATTCTTAAATCTAGATGGACACTTCCTTGTTTTTTCGCGAACAATGGTGCGACTATGTCTCCTTAAATTGTAAATCTTATTTTCGCCGCTGATTCTTGAACTGAAGTTTATGCCATTAACGAAATCTACACTCTCAAAATTGTTTATTACTTTATACATTTGAATTAGATCTCCACGTAGCCGTCTTCTTCTTAGATCCGTCAAATTCAGAGCTGCTAATCTTTGGGAATAATCGAAATTTCGAAGTTCAGGAATTAATTTTGTTTCTCTTCTCTGCACTTTTTTAAAGTCAGGACACCAAGAGCTGATAACACTGAAATTGAAACTGAAAATTAGAAATCATGCCGGCAAAGCAAGATTTCCGCATTAAAACATTTCGACTCAAGAATAAAACATATTTTCAATTAGATTAAATGTTGCTTTTTTCGAAATTACTCTAAGAGCCTTAGACAAATGTTTACGGTACTAATACTACTACCACTACAATAATAAATACTTTTCAAGGTCTTAATAAAATAAATTTAATTTAAAAAATAAAAGATAAAAAAATAACGAATTTAGATTTGAAAACAAATGAAGAAAAATTTTAACGTTGACTTAATTAATTAAAAAAACGCTAACTTTAAAAAATAAAACGATAAGAATTTTTTTAATATTTTCATATTGAAAAAATATTTTTCTTCTGTTCAAATATTCAATTCAAATTTTTTTCTAGTTAAAAATTCTTAAGAATATAGCAAAAGTTAAAAACTTAAAATTTAAGAATCTTGATCAAGAGCCCAAAGATAGTAACAATAGAGAGTTAAATAATTTCAATACTTTGTGTTTATTTTATGGCAACAAGAAAAAATGCAACTTATCTATAATTTAAAAATCATTGTCCAACAAAATAGTGAATTAAAAAATAAAAAACAAAATTAATAAAATATACACAAAATAAAAAAAAAACAACTAACTGCTATTTAATTAAAAAAAATAATCGGAAATTGATTTCAAGCTAGATGAGTAAAAAGGCAGTTAAGGAACAAGAACTTATAAAGATATACTAAAAGATAAGTTCTCTCATCATCTTTTAGTTTATTTTTTTTTTCTCTTCTAATATTTCGATCATATCTTCGAAAATAATTGATTTTGTCACTTAAATTTTTATGTAATTTAAATCGAAATGGCAAACTTAAGGAACTTAAGAAAAAAAAAAACTTAAGAAGAACAAAATCAATATTTTCTAAAAAATAAAAAAAGATAAAAAAAATTTAATAATACACCAAAGAGTTTTTTATTTTTTAAATCAGGGAGGAAAATTATTTTGATTTGTGTTTTTTTCTTTCCATTAGGGAAAAAATTAATATAAAAAAAAACAGGCATTCGTACGACCTTGAGCCAAATTTTTATTTTATATTTGATTAGAACAGAATGTTGTGATTACATCATCTTCTAAAATAAAAATTTGAAATAATAATTTTACCAATGCAACAAAAAAAAATTATTGATTTTTTGTTAATGATGGATTTTGTTTTTCCTAACTGTTTCTGTGCTTATGCTGTTTTTTAATTCATTATTTCCTCTCATTTGAGCAACAAATTTTAATTTCGTCTCTATGTTTTTTATTCTTGTTCATAACATCAAGACATTAATTCTTTTTTTTTCCCTCAAATTAATAATTAATTATTCTCTTTAATTTTTTAAAAACTAAGAAAAATTCCAAAATTCGTAATGAGTTTTACTAGCTTATTATATCTCCCTATCCAATTATTTATTATCCTTGGTTGAGAATCATTTGATTTTTACAAATTGAAAAGAATCCGGTTTGAAAAAATTTTAAGCCGATCGGAAATAAAAACCGAAATTTTTTTGTGGAGAATTCAATTCTCTATGAAACAGCATATTCGAAATTAAACTCAGAGATATCATGCGATTTTAAATCAGAAAATTTCGAATGTTTTGCCGAGCGCGAACGGCCTAAGTTTTTTTTTTAATTTGGCTAGAAACTTCGAGGTCTTATTTGCAATATACTGTCTTATAGAAAATTAAATTTTCAACAAAACTCGCTTAGAAAATTTCAAAACGAGTATTTTCTCTATAGTTATACCAAAAAATAAATTTTTTGCCGATCGGCGATCATCCATCACTTACAAAAATATAAACATAACTTGCAATTCTAACTTACTGAGAAGAATCGATAATATTCTCATTCATTTAAATACAGTGCTGCTTGTTACTTTGTAACAATGCATTTTTAACGTTATTCGATAAGGTTACATAACGTTTTATAACGTTATATAACGTTTTATAATGACTGTTACAAAGTAACAAGCAGCACTGTATATTCAATTAGTACCATTTTCAAGAAATAGAACATTTATACACTTTAGAGAGACTTGGTAGAGACTAAGAGCTGAATTTTTCGACGTAGCATTTAAAAATTTACGCTTTTGATTGCGTAATTAATTAAAAGAATTTTGATTGAACATAAAAATTATAAAATATATTTGATCATATGTATTTTAAAATTGAGTAGCAAATATCTTGTCAGAAAATCTGATGTATTTTTTAAGAAGATTACTGTAAACGCTTGCCTTTTATGTATATTATTACATGTTATTCCAGAAAGGGACCTTTTTTTTTCTACCTTACATTACATAAAATTTTAATTTGTCACATTGCGTGTAACTTTAAGAAAATTTTCGGTGTATTGGTCTAAGAACGAGTATTTAAGGTAAATGCACCAATTTTTAAACAACGTGACTTTGAGGTACAGGAAAAGTAAAAATTAACTTGTAAGATTGTAAATCCTCCTTTACTTTCTCAAAAAAGAAAATGTTTTGTAAAAGAACTTTAATGGTTCATATTGACCATTTAGAACAAAATTCGAACAAGTTACTACCCTGGTCATTCATATGTTCCGAAAATGAAAATTCATAAATCATTTCAAAAACTTTCATAGACTTTCATAAACATTCAAGAGAATTCATATGAAAACAAATGAATACTTTTGAATATTCATAAACATTCATTTTCGGAATATATGAATGACCAGTATATTAGTTTTAATTCGTACTGTAAAATTAATTTATTTCTACGTAAATATAAATATACCTTTTCAAAATTTTGAATACTTTTTAATTGATGAAATAATTCAGACTGGTTAAGGTTGATTTGGAGCTTTTTAATCAAAATTAATAAAATAATTTGGTCAAATATGGAAGTATATTGGAATTATTGGAATATCTTAAAATTCGGTTATTATTACATGTAGTTATGAAAGAGAGTTTACGGTAAAATTAAACAATTTTTTCAAGAATTGTATTATTTATATTCTACAAATAATGCTAAAGATAATCGAAATTAAACCAATTTAAAAGCCGATATAAACAATAAAAGCAATAATTAGACTTTAAAATCTATTTAAGAAAATAAACTTAGACTTTATAATGTTCAGAACTAAGCCAAAATTAGTTGAAATTTAGCTTTGAAAATTAAACTAAAGGCTCAAGTTATAAAACCTCTCTTATTTCCAATAGAAGACTAACATTTGAAAAAGTCAATTGATTATTTATTGAATGTTCATAAACAAAACATTTGGAATCAAATATTACATAATTTAAATAAAAAAATAAAATTTTGACTCAGGGTACCTAGTGTAGTCTGTATATTAAAACGACTTGGAGCAATTGATATTTAAATGATACATCTAACAGTAAAAAGCAAAAACTACTGTTTAAGAAACGAAAACATAAAAGAAATCTCTAATTAAGAACATAAAAATCTAAAGATGAGTTTATAAAAAATCATATTTACTAACAGAAGGATTTTCTTAATTTTTTTTTATGTAAGAGTATTTAAAATAAGATTAGCAACAAGAAAGAGAGTAAAAAATTTTTTTATTTTCTAAGTCTAAAATTTAAGAAGAAGAAAAGTATAAAAAATGCTTTTTTTTCCAATCTAAATTCAATAGTTATAAATTTGATTAGTTATGTAATTGCTTTGAAAAGAATAAAACACAAAATTAAAAAATTATTTGTGTAAATCTCTAAATGTAAAATTTCCTTATAGTTTGCTTTGTTTTTAGGCTCAACAAAAAAAATTTAAATCCAAAAACTGTTCATTTATAAAAATATATATTTTTATAATGATGAACAGGTTTTTTGAATATATTTGATTCTAGTACTTCCAATTATAAATAACAATAAAATTTGCATGTTGCTTTTTTTTTTTTATTCCTTGAATCCTTATGATACTTATAATTAAGCGAATTTGAAATGTTGGTTAAGAAAAGATAAATTATAGCTTTTACTAAAGCAGTAATAAATCTACATGTTTGAGTATATAAAATTAGGAGAACTTGTAAATAAATTATTTCTGAGTTTTTTTCTTAAACTTAAAATAAACTATCTATTTAAAATAAAACGATCCTAAAATAAATTCTTAATTACTTAAGGCATCCGCTTTATTTCTCAATCAATTTTTTTTTGTTTAGTATTAAATAACATAATTTATTGAAATTAAAAAAAATATAATAAACTAAATTAGTTAGCACTAACTCTCAATTTTGTGAACTAAATTATGCTTTACAAACGAGGTTCATAAAATCGGGAATACACTGTTTTTTTAGTTCTATATAAATTTTTGCACTGGACTCTCGTACATAATAAAACATCTTTTATTATGAGGAATTATTTTTAAAAAAAAATATATCCTTCTTTATTGGCAACGAAAGTTTAATGTTTTAATTAATTGTTAAATGTGTTTTCATGTATAAGTTAATTAGTCAGATACAAAAAATGTTCAGTTTTTGTTCGAGAAATGTGGGCGAAGGGCTTTTTAGGCAAATGATCTGTAAATAAAGTTTAGTGGATTAACCCAGAGAGTAATAAGCAAAACGTTAAACAAAACGAAAAATCTTTTTTTTCAAATTCTTTTAGGAATAAGGCCCGATTATAAAAAGCCAAGAAACATTTCACATAACCTTTTCAACATAGGCTTAAGAAAAAATTTTCCGAGATAAATATTGCTTCGATTTTAAATTAGAAAATAAATCACTATTGAACCAAATCTTATTAAGTATAAATTTGAGCCAAAACATCAATTTTAATTTAATTTCAGGTACAAGTACGATGTTACTTCGAAAGGAGTGCATTTAGTTCAAGGCTAACATAAGTTAAGAGGTTTTCGAACATTTTTGAAAATTTTTTTTAAGAACAATGTCTTTTACTTGCTTATTCTTAAGCCCTCTAAAAATTGATCTCAAGTAATGTACCCAACTTAACTTAATAAAATAAATTTAATTTGAAATTAAACACATTAGCAACATAGTAATTGAAAAAAAAATATTTTTTTGTTCAACCTTTATTTCAATCAAATTTTTATAGTAAAAAGATATTTGTTTAAAATCTGGATTTTTGTTTATAAATTTACATCATTTGAAAAACCTAGTAACTTGATTAAGTAAAAAAACAAACGAGTGCCTATTGATTAAAAAAAATATTATCTTGATGATGGTGCTCTAGGTTCTTTTTAAATTAAATCTTACCAGGGTATACTCTGATGGATAGAAAATCTTCAAATAGGGAGACAATTCTTTTTTTATGTTACAGTAATATTTCCAAGAAAAAAGTTTGAGTTAGAATTTTTTAAAATAAAACTATCAAGAAAAATTATTACATAATTTATTGTTCAGCTTCATAAATCCTTCAATCAAATTTTTAAAATAAAACCCTTGGCTCATTTAGATTTAATAATAATTGTGTATCAACAAATTATTTGAAATTTTTTCTTAAATTAAATAATTCACATATCAAACAATAATGTTTTTTTTGTATGAGGCTGCTTAAAAAATTCAAATAAAATACAAATTAAAGAGGGAGATGAAAATTATTAATTTTCATATAATAGCACAATTTATCTATTTCAACAACAACAACAAAAAAATTTCCTTATTTTTTTTCTCCTTTACGATTATGTAACCTTTCATAAAATCAAGATAACGTTTAAGCAGAAAAGCAAAAATTTACTTTTCCCTCTAAAATTTGTTTATGATCATTTAAATCAATTAAATATCAATATTGGCCATTTCAATTCTGAAATATATATTATCAGCTAAAATTATAAGAGAAAAAAAAACTACTTAATTTGTTTTATTGAATATATATCAGGGAGTTTTTTTTTTGTGCGGATTAGACTACTTTTGGAAATAGATAAATAATAATGAAATCGATATGAAAGGAACTTCTGAGAAGAGCAAAAATAAAATTGTTTTCGTAAGTAAATAAATAAGTTAATGGTTGTTTTTTCATGTAAAGATAAAATTGGTTTTTAAATTTTTTTTTGTTTTTAAATGATGATTAGATAAAAATTCGGAAAAAGAAGTTCTATTTTTAAGTAATCTATATGAGATCACTCAGAATAAAATAACTCTATAGGGTGCTCTCAAATTTCGAATTACTTGTTAACTTAAAAATGAATCAACGTTTTAAATTATTTACTTAAAAGAACTATCATGCATGGAACAAGGTACTAATCGTTCTCTAGATCTAAACATTAGGTATTCAAAAAAGCCAAAGACTAAATAGTTTTAAATTTGAGTTCTATCTATGCTAATAAATAATACAGTGGTTCTAGTATAGATGTAACGTTTTGTAACGCAAAAAAAGTTTCTCTAATTAACAACGTACCCATAATTGTACACCAGAATAAAGAGAAAATCAATTCACACAACCTTTTTTGCAATAAAAATTTTTAAATTATAATTTAAATATTTCAGTAATACAGTCTGACCTCGATTTTGTTAACCCTCGAAATTGTTAACAATTTTGAAATGACGGTCATCAACATAATCCTTTAATTTTTTACTCGAATTTGTTAACGTTTGATTTTGTTAACATTTTGGACGTTACCGAGACAGTTAACAAAATCGAGGTCAGGCTGTAATATAGTATAATATTAGTTTAAAAAATTCTAATAAATTTTTTGAAATATTAATGTAAAACGACGATTTGATCGGTCGGTTATCCTGATCTAAAATTTCTAAAATGTTTTTTTTTTTTTAGACGTGAAGAGTTAAGCTGTAAAGTTTAAATTCGAAAGACCTGGGAATAGAGAAGACAATTCGAAATAAAAAAATTAATTTTTACCACAATTTTCTATTTTCCTTTAAATTTCACCTTAAAACTTCCCCTTTATTTTTGGTGAATTTAAAAAAAAATAGTTTAAGATTGAAAGTTTTATTATTGATGACTAGATATTTTATTAAAGGATAATAAAGATTTACATTTTTTATTTTGATTCAAAATTAATTCAAAAAATGCAAGCTTCTTAGGATTTTATCTGTCAAAAGAGAGAAAGAGAGAGTATGTGTTATAAAACAAAATTAATGGTTATTAAAAATAAAAAAAAAGATCTTCTGAATAAATAAAAAAAGATTACAAGATAAATCACTTGTAAATTTATTCAAATATTTCAAAAACACGAATACAAGATTTCGTATCATTTTCTTTTTTTTTTTTTTAACTCTTCTTCAATATTTGCCAAATATTAGAAATATATAAAAAATAAATTTTTCCTTTTCTCTTTGTAAAAGCTCGGAAAAATTAACACTTTGCGTTTGTTTCTTTGCTTTTTTCTTTTCTCTGAGTTATCTTCCATCAAACTTTTTTCTCATGCAAAAATTCTTTTAAATTCAATTAATTATTTATAAAAAAAAAAAAATTTCAAAATGATTTTAGTTGAAAAAAGAAGCTAATAAAAAAATAAAAACTTTTCTAAAAAATTAATTATTTAGATATTACATAACTTTGAAGTCGATTTTTTATTATTAAAATTTAATTAGACTAAATAATTTTTTTTTTTAATTTTTAAAATTTTTTCTCGCTTCAAAAATTCTTTGAATATTTAAAAAAAAACTTAATATTTTGATTAAAAATTTCAATACCATTTGATTAATCTACAAGTAAAACATCTATTTGATCATAGTTTGAAAAATTTCTGACTACCTAAAATTACAACTACTTTGTATAAATAAATAAAATTAATTGTGTAAAAAGGTTTTTTATTTTAATTGATACTGCATTGCCTCCTAATAAACGTCGTACCCGTAATGTACCGAATCGGACTAAGAGGGTCAATTCACCATACTCTGCCCGTACCAGTACTCGATCTTGCAAAAGATATTGGACTCCTCTCGAATCAACTTCCTACCCAAAAAGAAAATTTAATAAAAATGAACTAAAAATATTTTAAACCCAAATTCAAAGTTCATTTTATTTAAAAAAAACCTAAACTGTCACTAAAATCCGGACAATAAAAAATCAATATTTATTAACCAAAAACCTATAGGTTTACAAAAGAATTATAATGGAACTGGATTAAAATTAAATATGTTTAAATTTCTTTTTGATTTCAGAACTAACAATTTAAAATTAATTTGAAAATTCTTATTCAAGATATCATAGAAAAATTCAATATTCGCATCGAATTACATCTATTTGACTACTAAATTAAAATTTCTAGTGATTAAAATTACACTTAAAATTCACCATCTAAATGCTTCTTTTCGATAAGAATTTTTACTTGATCATAACTTAATTTTTATGATTCAGAAATAACATTTTTATGTATTTATAAGCTTCTGGTCGTTGATTTATTTAACCAATTTGTAAAAGAAAAAGAGATAAGATTTCTTTCCTTAGATAAAAAATGAGTTGCAATTTTGATATTTTTCACGTATTTATTTTTATATTTTAACAAATGCTGAATGAAAGAAATTTAATAAATAAAAACTTGTAAAAAAAAAGATTAGAATTTTATAAAGTGTAACCCAAATTTCGATTTGATAATCTTCAATATTAATGAAACAATCACCAACAATTAATTTTACTTGAAAAACTGCTTTCATTTTTGTTAAATAATAATAAAGAAAAATAATTCTCGAAGAAATAACAAATTATAAAAAAATTCGTTTTTCAGCAATAAAGCATAACAAGGTACCCTAAAGACCCCAATGTTAACTCAACGATAAAGATGAAAAATGAACTGAAAAAAATAAAAAAATATACATGTTTAGTAGGAGTGTTCAATTTTCTGATCAGCAGGGTTTGTCATCGAGAGCTGTTTAATGCACCTTAAAATGCTAGAAATTTCAGAAAAAAATTCGAGTTCAAAATCCAATTTACCGTATTCCCACAGCTTTTGTCCCATGGTATAAACTTGTTTTTGTGGCCAATTTTATAAAGTATATAGTGACGGAACAACACATGTTTGTACCTGGTACAAATCCGATTTTGTACCAAAATGACCGAGTATAATTTATCAACGGTTTATTTTATCAACGATAAATTTTTTAATGGTAAAAAATTTCACCATTTTTTTTAAACTAAAATAACTTTAATTTTTGAGTTGGATTCATTTAACTTTTCATAAATCTAAATGTTATCAATAATCTTGGGCTTTCAATATTAGCTTCTTTGGAATTTATAAATTATTACTAGAACACCTATTGAATAATCACTAAAAAATTAAGGCTGATGGTTTGAGTCTTAAAAAGAAGAACTTGGATTATGAATCAATTAGCGAACCTTTTTGAGCCAAGAGTCCGGGTTCAAGTCGCCACTCTTGCTATAAAAAATCCAAATAGAAAAAATAACTAAAAATTTACCTTAACCTTAAATTAATACCATAAGAATTTGTTTTCGATAATCTGGAAAGAAATTTTGTTTAAAAAAAGGCTTAAAAATTCCTGAGGAATGATAAAACAGGAAAAAAAGACTATTTAAACGCCGTTTAAACGCTGTTTTTTGTATGTTTCTTTGGTGTTTTTGTACCGTTTTAAGAGGGTTATACGTGATCGTTGAACATTAGAAAAAAGGTAAAAAACGACATTATTAGGTAAAGGTCCAAGAATTTTAGAAGTGTTTTTTTTCAAAAAAAAACACCATGAAAAAAGGCACTTTTCTTCTAATTTTAATCTTTTTTTATAGTAAAAAAACGGTGTTTTTTGTGGTTTCATAGTGTTTAATTAAAAGCAGATTAAAAAAAAGCGATTTTTTGACATTTTATTTTATTAAAAAATCATCTGAAAACGTTAAAAAAAATATCTATTGCGCAAAAGACTATGCCGCTTAATCTGTTTTTTTCACGTTTCTAAGAAGGATCATCTTAACGAAAAAGTTGTAATCAAAAAATCAACCAAGCTAGAATCAACAAGACAATCCATTTTCTTTATATTATTTTACCGTACAATTTTTCTAGTGTCCAAAAAACCTGTTTAGTCCTTTAAGGACCCGGAAAAAATCATATAAACGATCAAATTAATATTTAATACAGAGGTTTCCTATTTTTATAGTAGATTACTGAAATAAGTTGACAGTCTGTTTAAACAAAAAATGCTAATACTCTTAAACATAAATTTAAAAATTTTGGTTTAAAACTTGCTCTTGAACTGTTTAAGACGTTTTAAAAAATTGTTCGTGAGATTTTTAAGATCGTCTTGTATTGTAGATAAGAATGGAGATTGTGTTTGAACAATTTTTTTCCACAAAAAGATAATTTTGAAATGCTAAAAAAGTTCGAAAATATCCGCCCGGCCTTTGAGTATGTCAAATTGAAAATTTAAAAACCAATAATTTGCTTTATCTTCTTAAAAATTTTTGGATTAGGTGATTAGCAGTTATTAGTATTTGATTAAATAATAGGTGATCAACTGATCCGACGACGTAGAAGACCCAAATTTTAATTAATTTATTTTAAATTTCTTTAGCACATAGTGAGAAATCTTTTTGTTATTAATTCAAAAACTTAGTCCAAAATTTATTAAAAATTAATTTTAAAAAATAATTCGAATTGACAAAAATTTAATTAAAAGATACTAAAAACGATTTATTTTTGTGCATGATTTTCAAATCTTGCTCATTTAAACTAAATGTACTATTAAATAATTTACACATATTTTCGCCATTTTCACAATAAACAACATTTACTTGAATCTCAAGTGATTTTACGATCTCATATTGACTACTAATATATATTCTATAAGATGAACCATATTTATTACTCTCATCAAAAAACCCATTTAAAACATCTTTATTGATGATTAACTTCCAAGAATTTTGAGCCATTTTATTAAGCTTAAAATCAAAATAAACCTCAAAAAACATACCTTGAGACATGTCTAGATTTTTTGACGCTTGACTTTTAGAATCAACTAAATCAAAACCTTGAATCTTGAACTCATTTAATTCAATAACATTATCTTGCGATAAAAATTCATCAATTTTTAAATGCTTTATTGAATTATTATTTGTATCGGCTACCCAAATTCGATTATTTTTTTCATCCACACAGAGACCATTCGGTTCATTAAGACCAAGTCCATTTTTAATTATTAATTTATGACAATATTGAGATTTAATATCAATTTTTTTTAAGCAATTATTATAGGAATCAGCTACGATTAGATAAGATTTATCAGAATTGGAATCTTTTAAAAATTTAACATCTAATGGATGTTGTAGCTTAGCCTCATGAGATTTACCATCTTTATCTCCATAAGCGAATAAATTATCCGGATCTAAATTATCACCTCCAATAAAGCCTTTAACTCTACCATCACTCAAGCTAATTAGTCTAATACACGAACTCTCAGAGTCCGCTATGAACAAATTTTCTCTTTTTTCATCGACAGATAAACCACTAGGCTGTGCAAAAGAAGCTTGTAAAGGATAAAAATTGTTTTTATTTCTCTCATTGCCATTGCCAGCTATACAAATCAAAACATCCCATTCTATTCTCAAATTTTTCCACCAGACTAAATGTTTCGAATTTACATCTAATACTTTTTTATTCTCAAATGAATAAAGCCAAATTTGGTGCGTACCAGCACAAGCAATTAACAAAACTTTACTATTACTTATGTTAATTAGCTCTAAATCCCAAGGCGATGAAATCTCTTGTTCTAGACCTTTTCTACCTCCTTTTAAATCATAAGTTCCTAGTGAATTACTTAGTTTAATGTCTACACCGCATAAAACAGATGCTTTTTTCTCTTCAAAATTAATTGCTCTGATTAAATTACTAAATGTATCAGCTATAAAAAGAGTCTTTAAATCAGAATCATACACTAGACCTTGTGGCCAGCTCAAAATACATTC
Organism: Brachionus calyciflorus; assembly: GCA_002922825.1. Lineage (NCBI taxonomy): Eukaryota > Metazoa > Rotifera > Eurotatoria > Ploima > Brachionidae > Brachionus > Brachionus calyciflorus. Next base: position 1,010,094 of record NTPY01000600.1, on the reverse strand, counting down.
GAAAAACTCCGAATTTTCAATCTGTTTTTTTCCAGATATTTCATATTTTATAATATTTTGCTCGATATCGACACCTAAAACTCTATTATTACCACTATCACTAATAAATAAGACATTTTCATCGTTTTTCATCGCTAATTTAGTCGGAAAAGAAAGGAAATTAGAAGTTGAATTTAAGGATAAATTGTCAAAATTATGATGACCAAAGTCTATAGGAAGTTTGTTCAAACGTGAGTCGTAATATTTCGAGCATATTCTTAAGAATTTCTTAATAGAATTAGCATGTACTTCGCCGATAAATTCGGCTATTATTAAACCTTGTGGATTTATGACTAAAATAGTCGGCCAGCACATAATACCCAATGAATTCCAAATTTCTAAATTCATATCCAAAGCAACAGGATGTTTGATTAAATGGCGTTTAAGTGCATTTAGAATGTTAATTTTGGATTTTTCGTTAGTGAACTTTGCAGAGTGACAACCAAGGGTTACTATTTGGTCATACTCCATTTTAATTTGATTCAACAAAGGAATCACGTGCATACAATTTATGCAGCAATAAGTCCAAAAATCAATTAGAACTAATTTTTGTTTGAAATCATTATCCAAACTTATGGTTTTTGACGAGTTTAGCCATTCAAGATCTGAAGATTTTTTTACATTTTAAATAGTTAAAGAATTTTGAAAATTTAAAAAATAAAAAAACCTGATAATTTATGTAACTTTTTTGAATGTTCTTTAAGAAGAGCTAAATCTACAAAGTTTTTTAATGAATCCAAATAGGAGATTACTTCATTTTCAAGTTCGGAATCGGGTGAATTTCTCAAAATTGAGATTAATTTGTCAAATAAATTATATCGTAGTACTTCCATTTGATGAAATTTAGGAGTTAATTTTATTTTCTAGCCATAAGTTTTAATATGAATTATTTTGTTCTAACTTTAAATGAATAATTTATTCAATTTTTATTTTAAATATGTTCTTTTTAATGAAGGTTTATTAAGAGTCTTAATTAAAAGTTATTTAATAAAATATCGTGTAAAATTTGAAATTTTATCTTATGGTAAAATGTAACGATCGTTCTACCGAATCACTTTTTTGGTTCATTTAAAAATATATAAAATAATTGTAATACACTTCTTAAAAATTTCTTTTTATTAAGGACTCAAGTCTTCAAAGTTAGAAAACACTATCTTTTGGCAGATAGACTCAAAAAGGCCTTGATCTCGAAATTCATGAGAAAAAGCTAGGGCAAAAATCTGTATTAATAGGTTCACTATACAAAAAGTTCAATCAATTCTAAGGAGTCTTAAAATAATTTTTTCCAAACTATGATATATTTAAGAAACGCACTCTTCTTTGGCGATAGTTACAACGATTAATTTACCTCTTTTTTATTAGAAATTTATTTTGATACACTTATAAATAAAAATTAACCCGAAACTCAAATGACAAATGGTCTATGATAAACACATTTTTTTCTAATTCTTTTATCGCGAACTTTTTATGTGGAATAATTACAGTTAATCGTTTTAAAACGGAATGTGACGATTTTAAGAAGATGGCATTAAGATACTTGAAGCTGAGCTTTTAATATGCGAGTAACGAAACGTTAGTTAAAAAAGCCTTAAAAAAATGATTAGGGATTGCCCTTTAAGTCTTAATATTGTCTTTAAGAAAAATGATCCTAAAAGATAAAAAAATTTCCACATAATCTGAATATATTCCCAATATTACCATCAACATGGAAGGCATGGCCCTTCATAGTAAATATATTACCTTCAATATTGAAGGCATTGCCCTTCATAGTAAATATATTACCATCAACATGGAAGGCATGGCCCTTCATAGTAAATATATTACCTTCAATATTGAAGGTATGGTCCTTTAAATATTAATAGATTAAAAATTCTTTTATTTTTTTATGATTTGAATTTCGTTTTTATTTTAGTAAATCTAACTTTAAATTAATCAATAAAAAGATAATATGCCAACAAACAATTAATTTCTTCATTGAAAAAAAGAAACAAACGGTTCTTTAAAAAAAAGAAAGTTTTTTTTCTATTATTTTTTTATAATTGTCAATTATCTTTTTTTTTGTTTAATTTTTAATGTTTTTTCTTTTTCCGTTAACCAATCAATTTTCAATATTTTGTAAATTTTTTTACTGTTATCCAATCATTCTGTTGGGTTTCCGAGCCAATCAGAATTTTTCAGTCAAAAACCGAACGGTCTTGTCTGGTTAATGAGCTCGTCGCTTCGTTCCTCGCAATAATTATATTGAAATAACTGAAATATTTTTATTAAATAGTTTGTTTCTTGCCCTCCTCTCCCTAATATCATCTAAAAGATTAATTCTCAGTTTCGTGATACTTTTTACTAAAAAATTTAGATAAAAATCGAGTATTCGTATTCTTAAAATCGAACTAATACGTCACTAGCAAAACAAATACGAGCATGAAGAAAGAAATTTGAGAAAAATTTTCAGAATAATGAAAATTTACCAATTTATATAAAAAGCAAAATTAAGTAAAAAAAACTTGTCGAATCACTAGTTAGTAAAGTTAAAATCTCTTTTAAATTATTTTCGGTTTACAAAATAATTTTGAGGAAAATTTTGAACCAAAAACGAAAAATCAATCTATACAGCAACATACGAATTTTTTTGAAAAATTTTTAAATGGCTATAATTGCTAAAAAAGTTATTGCTTATCAGATGCATTTAAAAAGAAAACCTTAATTGAAATAAACAAAATTATTTGCTGAAATTTTTAAACAAAAATTTAAAAGTCATTTAATAAGTTTTTAAAGGCTTTTGACTGAGAAAAATTTAAATAATTGATAATTCTCTCAAGACATTCAGCAAACCACAAGTAAATCTGACCCAAGACAAGATTTCGTTACTAGCATATTTAAAACTTTTTTTAATTCTAAAGAACTTGAAGACAAATAACCAAAATTAAAGTAAAAATAAAAATATTTTTTTGCCCCATGTCAGATTATGTAATTTTGCATGAATTTATTCTCTATAATTTGAAATTTTGCAATTTAAATCATTACCTCATTCATACACGAAGTTGAAAAAAATTTAAAATTTGATTTATCATCATTCATTTTAAATATAAGAATCCAAGTTTATTAACTTACAACTTAATTAAATATTTTTTTGTTGCTAGAAATTATTTTTTTTTTAAACGATAATCAAAAATGCCAATTTTGAATGTAAATGTTAAATGGGGTAAAGAAATGTTCAACAATGTTGAACTCAATCTAGACGAGCCCCCAATTATATTCAAGGCTCAATTATTCGCTTTATCCGGTGTGCAACCCGAACGTCAAAAAATTATGATTAAAGGTAAAATTATCGGCGACCAAGACTGGTCCAACGTCTCTCCTGTTCTACAAAATGGCTTAACTTTAATGATGATGGGTAGTGTTGAAAAACTACCAGATGCACCAGTAGTTCAAACAAAATTTATGGAGGACTTGACTGAGTCTCAAATAGCACAAGCTTTAGATCTGCCAGTTGGTCTTAAAAATCTCGGTAACACTTGTTATTTAAACGCTGTTGTTCAATGTTTAAAATCAGTGCCGGAATTATGCACTGGTTTAAATCGATTCAAAAACAGCGGTGGCGATATGTCTGGTAGTTTGACTATCGCTTTAAGAGATACTTATGAATTTATGGAAAAATATAAACAAAGTGATTATCCGCCACTTTTGTTAGTTCAATTAGTCAGAACAGTTTTTCCGCAATTTTCAGCTATGGGAGAAAATGGAGTACCTATGCAACAGGACGCTAATGAGTGCTTGACTGAATTACTTAGGGTTTTACAACAAAAATTACCTAGGTCTGCAAATGCTCGATCTGCACACAATGGTTTAATTGATCAATATTTTTCTGGTGAATTTACAAGTGAGATGAAATGTGATGAGGCACTAGAAGAAACTCCAAGTCAAACATTCGAATCATTTCTTCAATTAAGTTGTTTCATAAGTCAAGATGTAAAATATTTACAAACAGGTTTGAAATTGCGTTTAGAAGAAAAACTTACAAAAAAATCACCTAGTCTAGGTAGGGATGCTGAATATACAAAGACAAGTCGAATTAATCGACTACCAGCTTATTTATGCATACAATTGGTTCGTTTTTTCTATAAGGAAAAAGAAAAAGTATCAGCTAAAGTTTTAAAAGATGTCAAATTTCCAATGGTATTGGACGTTTTTGATTTGTGTACAAGTGACTTGCAAAAAAAAATAATTCCACAACGTGAATTATTTCGAGTTCAAGATGAAGAAGAGAATAAAGTTAGAAAAGCGAAAAAAATGGAAGAGATAAACGGTAAGTCGGACGTGAAAAAAGAAGAAACAAATGGCCAAGTGGTTGAGTATGCACCATTTTCGTTTCCTGATGACGAAGGATCAAATAATAGTGGTTATTACGAATTAAAAGCTGTGTTGACTCATAAGGGTCGCTCAGCTAATTCAGGTCATTATGTCGGATGGGCTAAGCATCAAAAAACAAATGAATGGTACATGTATGATGATGACACTGTAACAAAAGTAACTGAAGAGGATATTTTAAAATTATCTGGTGGTGGCGATTGGCACACTGCTTATGTTCTTTTTTACGGACCAAGAAGATTAGAAGCTAAATATTTAAATGCTCAGAAGCCGATAGATGAGTCTGTAAGCTCAGCTAATACCACCGAAATGAAAGTTGATTAAAAATAGAAATTTCATTCTCCAATGTAAAATTTTTAATAGTTTTAAGTAAAAATTGTATTTTTTTTTCTTTTCTTTTTAACTTTAGTTAATTCGATAAAATAATTAATAAATATTTATTTATCTAATTGTAAACTTTTTTTGTAATTCACAAATATGTTACAAAAAATAAAGTTTAGTCAGATATTTAGCGTTTCTTTATTGAGTTAAGTAAAAAAAATATTCTTTTAAATTTGATAAAAGACTACAGTATTACTAATCTATTAGTTTCATTGAAAAAATATTTGGGTCAATTATCTATTTTTACCTAATTTTGAATCAACAAGCTTATTTTATAACATATTATATAACATATTGTCTCGATTTTAACGTTTTTTTATTTTTATTTTTTTTTATTTAATTACAAAATTCAACAGGCTAGTGCCCAGTATGCAAGAAGGTCTTGCACTGAATTAGGATAAAAAAAAAAAAAAAGAAATTAATATAAAATTAATATAAATAAAATACATAAACTGAAAAATACAAATTAATATCATTATTATTTCTCTTTCTTAAAATTATTAGTTTTACTTGAATTTTTAAAATTTTTAAAATAAGTATATACAATAATTTTTACATTAAATTTTGGAAAATTCTTTAAAAAATTTTCTAAAAATTCATCACTGTTATTGATTATAAATTTTCTAATTGATTTGAGACGAGGTAGAATTCTTTTATCATTAATTGAGATTGTTTTCAAAAGTTTACCAAAGAAAAATTCAAAAGTTTTTTCACCATGAGAGTTATTAATAACTGGCAAATGCAAATATTTCTCATTTCTTAAATTATAATTTGTTTGTTTGATGAGCTGTGTCTTTTTGAGTATGTCTCTTAAAATTGGTGGAGCTCCACTGACAAAATAGAGTGTATTTCCAAAAATTAGTAACTTATTTAACAGTCTGTGCTGAAAAGAAAAAATTTTATAATTGTTTAAGTGTCTATTAAAATCAGATAAGCTTTTATAATTATCCAAATTGAAATAAAACAATTTATAGAGACAAACGTAATACATATTCGATAGTTTTTGAATGACTGATTTTGACATATATATAACAAGTGACAAACAATAATCAAAATAGGGTAAAATAAACGTTTTGAAAAATTGAAGTTTAACAGATGTTGCTAGATAAAAAATTTTTTTTATTGAATATAGTTTTTTATTTACTTTCAAACAGATATTAGCAACGTGATCGGTAAAAGTCAAATTTTCATCAATAATGCATCCTAACAATTTGAAATTTTGAGTTCGGCTAACTTTTAGAGTGTTGTCAATTAGGGTAATTTCATCTTCAATTATTATTTTTCTTTGGTTACTAAAAACCATAAAAAAAGTCTTGGACCAGTTAATATCCATTTTGTTAAAATTACACCAATCGATTATTCGACTAATTTCAAAATCTAAAAGAATTTTACATTCATTAAAATTTGCCCCAGTAAAATAAATCGTTGTATCATCTGCAAATAATTTGACTTTTCCATTATCAATCATTAGTGGTAGATCATTAATAAATATCAGAAATAACAGAGGACCTAATACCGAACCTTGTGGTACGCCTAGTGAAATCAACAATGGATCTGAGAGAACATCATTACACTTTACAATTTGTTTACGATTTAGGAAATAATTACTTAGAAGATTGATTGCTGACTCATTAAAACCATAGCATTTTAATTTAAATAATAAAATTTCTTGATCAACGAGATCAAACGCTTTACGAAAATCAATAAATAACTTCAATCAATAACTTATTATTTAATGCTATGTTTTGATCTGATATAAATTCATGTAATGCTGTTTCACAAGAGAAGTTGCTTCGAAAACCATGTTGACCATCAAATAATAAATTATTCGTCATAAAATGGTCCTCGATTTGGGAAGCAACTAATCTTTCAAAAGTTTTGGAAATTGGAGGTAGCACCGAAATACCTCTATAGTTATTTAGATCGGATTTGAGTCCTTTATTTTTAAATAAAGGTGTAACAATCGCAAACTTCCACTCATTTGGTATTATATTATACAATATACATGAATTGAAAATGTTAAAATATAAAGGTAAAAGATCCTTCAATGACTCTTTAATTACTTTTACAGGAATATTTGATATACCAGGTGAGCTCGATGTGTCTAGATCCATAAAGCTTCTTAAAATATCATCTTTTTTAAATAATTTAAAAGAAAATTCTATTTTATTGGATTTACAACTCTCTTTTATTTCAAGCATCTTTTTGTGGAATAAGTTACTATCAAAAAAATTTTTATTCGAAACGGACTTAAGACTAGTAAAAAATTTATTAAATTCATTTGAAATCTCATTTTTATTCGTTAATGTTTTTTCATTTATAATCAAACTGTCAACATTAGAGGATTGTGATTTATCAGATTTCATCTTAATGTGCGATTTGTAAAAACTCCAATAGAGTTTCGAATTTAAAAAGTCAGATGACTTTTTATTTTGAAAATAATCACACATTTTCTCTCGATGTAATAATTTAAAATATTTCCGGGCATTTTTATAGTTTTCTTCATCAATTCTTAAGCCGGATTTGCATTTTAAATTGTATAAATACTCTTTGTTGCGCATGCATTGTTTTAGTTCAGCATCAAACCAGGGAAATGAATTTTTATTTTTTCTAATATTCATTTTTTTAAGAGGTGCAACATGATCAACTATTGATAATATAAAATTTTTAAAAAAATCCCATTTTTGTTCAATATCATTCGATTTTAGAATATGATCATAATTTTGTTCTTTTATCTTATTTATTATCAGATCCAAATTATTTTTCCCTAGATTTCTAAAAAGCTCAGTTATTAATTCATTAGGTTGGCTTTCATAATTTAGAACTGATGTCACGAATTTATGATCACTAAATGAGCAGTCTATCACAAACGAGTTTGTAGACGGATTATTACTTAATACAAGATCAATAGTTGATTTTGTATATTTTTCACCATACTTTGCAACCCTGGTAAATTCGTTGACCGAATTATTAAGTTTAAAATTTTTTATAAATTTATTTAAGTAATTTGATTGATCTCCTTTATTAGGGTCAACATTCATATCACCAATGATAAAAAGATCTGTAGTTAGATCTAAACTCAAAAGGAAAAGTTCTAAACTATCAAAAAAGAGTTTATTTTTTGTACTTGGTGGTTTATAGCAACAAATAAAATTAGAAAAAACATCACGTATACGCAATTTTAAGTATATCAATTCAAGTTCCGGATGTATTTCCTGTAAAATTATCTTATACTCTTTTTTCAAAAAAACTAGTACACCACCACCAGAATTACTTAGTCTATCTCTTCTAATTATATTATAAAAATTATTTGAGTAAAATGCTTCAGGGTCATCTTCAGTTAGTCTTGTCTCGTTTAACATAACAATGTCAAAAATCCTTAAGTTTAGAATTTCATTGATATATTGCAGTTTAATTTTATTATTTAGATAATTAATATTTAGATGTAATGTTTTAAAATTTGACTTAAACATTTGATGAATGTCCAAAAATTTGTAAATATGAGCAGAATTTTGAAAAAAAATTTTTTCTTTTATTTTAATATCGATTAAATTATAAGCAGAATTAATAATTTCTTCACTTAGCTTAGGCTATAAATTTTCATTTTCTGAATTTTCTACTCTATTTGGAGACAATATTTTGTTTTGTCTAGGTTCTAATTGAGCTTTAGGGGTTTTAAATTCAGTAGAAATATTTAGTTGCTTCCTTGAAACTGAAGCAGATGATCTACTGCGGCTTTTTTTATTATTTTGACTATTCTCAATTTCATACTCATTTTCAGAGTCTTTTAAATTAGTAGATAATGGAGTTTTAGAAAGTTTCCTTTTATTTTTTGATCCATTTATCAAAGATTTATTTTGAATTTTTTCTTTTACAAGGTTAGGTACAACTAAATTTGGGGTTGCAAAGATTTGAACAGGTGATTTTGCTTTATCTTCTTTACTTTTTAGTGATTCATCGTTAGAATTTGGATTTGTTTGATTTTGAATATTTTGTTTCGGAGTGAAGTTAAAAGAATTAGCTAAATTATTTGACTTAGTATTAAAATTTTGAGTAACTTGTGGTGTTTGATGCGGTGGTTGAGTTGAAATAATAGGTATACTGTTATTTTGGAAAGAAGGAGTAGAAATTTTAGGCATCGCCTGTTCGTTATTTTGCGCAGGGATCAAAATTTTGTTTATGTTTTTAATAGTTTTTGGGTTACCTGGGAGTGGTTGTTTGTTTATTTTTTGATTTTTATTGATTTGTTTACTATGGTGAGTTTGTTGTAATTGTTTATTTAAATTGAATTGTTGCGTTGGCCTCGAGATTTGAACATGATTTTTATTTTTATTAATCATTTCATTGTTAATTTTCATTAGTTTCAAACCTTCCAATTTCTGGTCAACAATATACTTAAATTCGTTATCCTTATTCAAATTAAGTTCTTTATTTTTCATTATCATAAGCTCTTTTAGTTGCTTAAACTTTAGTTGTTCAGCTGGAGTTAAGTCTGGCGATATTGAAATGCTACTAAATCTTGTTTTAGCTAGTTTGAAACAATTTTTTATTAATTCATAACGATCAATATCGGGTGATAGTTTGACTCTTATTGGACTTGGTCTATTCGACTGTTTCACTTTATTTTTAAATCGATTAAAGTAAATGAAAGATTTAGAGTCATAACCAATCGATTGAAAAATTTTTGATACGATATCTTTATCATGCTCGTTCTGTTCTGTTTTATTACTCGATTTAGATTCGAGTATACCAAAGATAATTATGAAGTTTTTTCGTTTTTCACGTTCATAAAGGTCTGAAGCGACATCATTAATTATATTCAACGATGGATTGAATCTATTAAATGAGTCACATTTTAGCGAATTTGCTTCCTTGATCCATTTGTTTGAAGGGACAAATGACTGCGATGTTGTGGTAGAATCAACCGAAGACTTTTTGTGATCCTGACTAATTTGTAAAAGAATATCATTAGCATTCTTCAAAAATGTATTTTGGTTAAGTTCAATTTTTTTCAGTCTTCCATACAAGTCACTAAAGTCATCTCTTAGCTGTTTAACTGCATCAATCACTTCATCCATGTCTACTAATTTGTCATTTAGACGTTTTACACCATTAGTCAAACGATCAGATTGATTTAGATGGTTAAAATTTGGTGGTGGCATGGGCGTTATTAAATTATTATTATTAATTAACATAATTTAAATTTTTGAATTTGATTTTTTCGAATTTTGAAATTATTCGGTAACGTCACTAATACCGAATACCCGTAATTATTGACAGAATCTTATAACATTAAAACTATGGTATAGTGACATGTCTTTAAAATCGAGACAATTCGTTATAATTAATGTTTCTATAAGGTGAAATAAGGAAGGATATTTTTGGAGTTTATAGGGGATCATGATTATTAATGTTTGATTAAAAAAACGCAATAAAGTTATGGTCTCTGCAATCATGAAATTTATGCGGAAGAAATTCAAAACAAATAAAAAAGTATTCCATTTTGGATTTTTTAATTTAAATAATTTAATAAAAAAATTTAAAGGTTTTTTTTTTAATTAAAAAAAATTCAGAAAAAAAAAATTAAATATTTTTGGCTTATAATATTTAAAAAAAAGATATTCAAAAAAGACGACCTTTGATTTTATTTTTGTGTTCACTTTTCTCCACCATTGTACAAAGTTGCAAATTTATTAGTTCGTCAACATTTAAATCAACTTTTTTTTGTACAATTTCATTGCTTGCGATATCGTCTGTATCACTAAATTCACTTAAATCACTTATATCTTCATTATATTTAGAATTGAAGTTCTTTACTGTATTTTTAGTGAAATTATTTTTTGAACTAAATTTCTTAGCGCCGTATTTAAGAATATCTTTTTTCGGTGCGTATTCAATTTCGTATTGAACATATTCTGCATCATCTTGATCGCCATCACTGTTTATTTCTTGTTTCTTCTTAATTGATTCTAAATTGGCATAGGTTTTCTTGACATGTATTTGATCCCCTTTGCTTTTGTGAATGGCAATACAATTTGATTTTTTCTCATTTCGATTTCTTGTCTCGTATAATCGAACGTCAATATTTTCTTTTCCGAATTGAGACATATTTTCGGTGAGCTCAGTTGCGATTTGCCATCTTTTCTTTTTATTTAATGAGTAATCCAAATTTGGCTTATTTATTTCATATTTTTGGTTTAAATCGGCTAAATCTTCCATTTTACCTTGATCTTTGATACTAATTAAATTACCCATTTTGGTATGGTTATACTCACTTCGAACTTTTCTATATGTAGAACCATTTAGTTTTAGTCTTACATCATTTAATTGTCTTGTTTGTTTATATTGATCTCTTAAATCTTCCATTTTCCTGAAGAATATTATGAGCTAAAATAGATGTTTTTTTTTAAATTGGATACTTATTTATTATTAAGTTTTCTATAAATGATCTATCTATGCTTCGAATCCATATATACCGCTTTTTTTTTTGATAATTTACTCAAGAATATTTATTATTTTGAAATTACATTTTCATAATCTTTTTTATTTAACAAGAATTTCACAAAAAAGCAAACTTTTTATAATTCATATAAAAAATAAATAATTAATATACTTAAATTTTTTCTCAATTTTTGACGGCTAGCATTTCTTTAAAAAATGCTTATTTAGCTTAATTACTTCGCCTTTTTTAGAAAGTCTTTTATCGAAAATGCTTATGTGATAAGGCGTTAATTCAATATCGTCTGAATTATGTTGACCGAAAAATATTTTTACAAAGCTTATTAATTGTTCGAATACAAGAAATCGAATCTGGTACAAAAAGTCATTGCAGCGAAAAGATTTTTTTCAATATTTATAAGAACTTGGAATAATATTTTTTTTCTTTTTAACACAATATTTCGTGACGGGTACTTTTTCGCCGGTCCAAAGTTTAGAGGAAAAAGTACCTTTTTGAAAACGGGGAAAAATTACCCTTATATAGATGATAAAATTTTTTTTTTAAATCAAACTTTTTTATTTATTTTCACATAATTTAATATGAAAACCACACAAATCATTGCATTTTTTATATTTTCATTAATGCATCTTTTCGTTTTTACATTTCGTATTGCTTAGATGATGAAATATTTTGTTTTTATTTTAAAAATTTTCGGGGAAAAATTACCCCTAACCCAATACTCTTGTGTTTAGAGGATATTTTATTGTTGAGAAACAATAATTTCATTATATATTAGAAAAACCACTTGATATTTTATTTATGCCTATTCTTAAATGGGTAAAATAAAGGTTTAATTTGTTTAGTAAGTTATGTGAATCATAGTTCATTTAAAATTCGATTGCACGATTTGATGTTTTCTTTCCGACAATTAACAAACGACAACAACAAATATTATAAAAAGCCATAAAATCTACAAATACCACCACAGCAACAACCACACAATCCAAAGTACATATAAAATCAATATCAGTAATAAATCTTTACCAGCAAGTACTTCTTCAGGGAGCTAGTTGAAAGGTTGGTGGTTGAACGTGTTCGTATCGTGCTTCATATAGTCGCTGAATATATGCCAAATTAAGCAAATCCAAACGGTTTACCAGAACCAGATAAAATATAACAATGTGCGTTGCATAAATTTAAGACATCAGGAGACGTCTAAGTTTTGAAGGAGAGTAAGGTAACAGTCTCTCTATACTCTCGGTCTTTATTTTAATATTAATAATTTGTTTTAATTTAGGATAAACATACATAATACCGTAAAACCTGAAAAACTAGCCCAGGGCTAAACATGAAAATTACCTATTAGCAACCCCCTTTTGGAAGATATTAAGCACATCCCATAAAATACATATAAGCCCTGGGCTTTTAATTAAATACTAGCTCAATGGGTAAAAAAAAAATAATTCAAGCTCGTAAAGAATTAAATACAAGCCCATAAGAATAAAATTTGCTTTGTTAGCATATACAAAATTTTTCTGTTTTGTATTGAAAATATAAAATTAAAGTAACTTCAGGTTCAAGTTAAATTCTTTTCTTTTAATTATAACTTTTAAATATTGATAAAAAAAATCTTCATTTCTTTAACATTCAAAACTCCGAGTTTACCAAAAAGAAGAGTAGGTAGACCTACTAAAGAAGAATCGCAAAAATGAAAAGAGTTAGTTTCTATGAGGAACATAAATTGACCATCACAACATGCATCATCATCACCAGATGTTATTATGCTATATGAGCCACGATCAAAAATACTGATATATTCTATCCGGATGATGAAAATATTTAATTTTTTTCTCTTTTATTTTCTTTTTTTAAAAACTAAAATCGAACATTATTTTGTATTTAAATATCAAAAATTTTTCAATTTTCCATTATTTAATAAAAAAAATTGTACATAAGCCCATATTCAGTTCATTATTAATTTTTTCATAAGCCCATGGTAATATCAATTTTAGAAAAATGGATATTCACAAGGTTAATATTTTGATGAAAACAACCTCTTTAAAGCATTATATACAGTCCTACCTCGATTTTGTTAACGCTGATTTTGTTAACCCTCGAAATTGTTAACAGTTTTGAAATGACGCTCATCAACATAATCCTTTAGTTTTTTACTCGAATTTGTTAATGTTTGATTTTGTTAACATTTTGGACGTTACCGAGACAGTTAACAAAATCGAGGTCAGACTGTATTGTGAGAGATAATGAGGTAAAAATTTCTAGAAATTTTTCACGATTAATCAATTTTTGTAACAAAGTGGCAAATTAAAAATACCTAAAAAGTCTTTGTCTGTCTTTTTGTAAATTTTTTTATGATCAAGAAGTTTACTTAGATATTGGTTAAAAACAACTTTAAGTTTAAATTTCGAACTTATCTTTGGGTTATTGATTTGACCTTTGAAAACACCTGGAAATCGGTGTTTGTTTTACTTACTTAATTTCATGTTTTATTCTGTTCAACTAAGAATTTACTAGAAAAAAAAAACCATAACTCTTTTTTTTAATGAAATCAAAAAGGTAAATATGAATTTGTTACTAAAAAGAAAAATT
>NTPY01000600.1:984378-996053 GCA_002922825.1 Brachionus calyciflorus | reverse complement strand
TGAACTCTTTAAATTTACCGTCATGAATTTAAAAGTTTATTCTACTTAAAAAATTAGTAAATAAAAAACAAGTAAAATTATTTAAATTAAAAGGGCGAAAATTTTAAATCGGATGTTTTATAGACATTATTTAAAACCTAAATAACTTTTAGATGACGTTGCCTTGAAGCTATTTTATTTATTCAAATTGTAAATAATTTAGAAGATAAAATAAAACTTATTTAAATCTTCAGTAAATATTAAAAAAAACTAAATTTACGAACTACATATTTTTAAAGTCGAGAAAAGAATCAAATTTATATCGTCTTTTATAAGTTTCGAAAACGATGTTACTTAGGGCAATTTTAGCTTTTAATTTGATAATAGTAATTTTAGGCAATGTAGATTGGTCTGAGGATATGAATCCTGATAAATGGCATGCGAATGCTGAAAATACTCTAAAGAAAATTTTAAACCTCAAAAAAAATAAAAACCTTGCTAAAAATATAGTTTTATTTTTGGGCGATGGTATGGGTTTATCGACTGTAACGGCTGGTAGGATACTCAAAGGACAACTTAAAGGCAAAAATGGAGAGGAAGAAGTGGCCAATATGGAAAAATTTGACCATGTTGCCTTATCAAAAGTATTATTTTTCAATTTTGTTTTTGCTTTAAGTTTTTAATTAAATGAAATATTAAGACATATGGAATCGACAGTCAAACAACTGACAGTGCTGCTACAGCAACAGCATATTTATCTGGCGTAAAAACAAGAGTCACTATGTTGGGTTTAAGTGGACATGTACAAATTAAAGAGTGTTCGCCAAATATGATGGATCATAAAGTTAAGTCTATTCTTAAATGGGCAAAAGAGGCTGGAAAGTCAGTAGGAATTGTTACCACTACTAGAGTAACTCATGCTGTAAGAACTTTTTTTTAAGATACCAAGATGTAAAGTTTTAAATTAGATTTTTTTAAGACGCCAGCTGCAGCTTATGCTCATTCATCATACAGAAAAGTAAGCTAAATTCTGAATTTCAAAAATTTTAATGAATATCTATCACGATCAAAAATTTTAATGAATTTCAAAATAATTATTTTAGTATACTTAAAATAATTTTTTTCCATAAGGATTTTACCGTGAAAAAAATCCAAAATTATTTTTGCAATTACAAAATATCACCAAATATTAACTTATTTGCCTTAAGGCTACCGCTTTTTCGTTCTTTTCCTTTATTTTTTTTAATTCATGCTGAATAAATTTCTCTTTATCATTTAGATCCAGATTAATAAAAACGGATTTGTTAAAAATACTTAGCCAAATAGACGAAAAATTTTGTATTCCATATTTTATCAAAATAAAAAAAGGAAAAATAAAATTACTGACAAAATATTAATTAAAATTTGTCTATTTTAACAGTAAAAAGATTTTCGAAAGGCATCAATAAAATTTTCAAAGCTGTTTTTTTTTAAGAGCCAAGCTAAAGAAAAAACTTAAAATTTCCTTTCTTAAGTTCGAAGCATTTGATGGTGAATATTTTACACTCAATCAACAACTAAAAGGATGTAAAGACATCGCTGCTCAACTTGTTGACGACAATTCATACATAGATGTAATATTTGCTGGAGGAAGAAGAAAATTAATGCGTACTCAAGATCGTGATTATCATGAATCTGATAAGTATGGTGATAGAATCGACAATAGAAATTTAATAAATGAATGGTCAGATAAAATGGATCGACTAAATAAAACTCATAAATTCGTTTGGAATTTAACTGATTTTAATAGTTTGAAACCAGGTCAATATGAACATGTTTTGGGCTTATTAGCTTGGGATCATATGAAATATGAATCTGAAAGAGTTGAAAAAAATGATGAGCCTAGTATTTCTGAAACGGCTAAAAAAGCTATTGAATTGTTAAGTACAAATCCAAATGGATATTTTTTGCTCGTAGAAGGTCTTGAATTGTTGTTTTTTTCTCATTAAGAAAATCTTGATCTTTTATTTTAAGGTGGTAGAATTGATTTAGCACATCATGACTCAAACGCTCGACTAGCCTTGGAAGAATTTGTAGCTTTTGATGATGCTATAGGTGTAGCTTCTGAAATGATTGACTTTGAAAATACACTCGCAGTAGTCACAGCCGACCATTCTCACGAGTAAGATTTAATTATTTTTCAATTACCAATTTTAAATTTATCTTAAGATTTTATAAAGTCAGACTTCTTTTTTTTTTTTAACTCTCTAATTTGTTAATGGCTTTGAAATTACGCTCGTCCCCTTGTCGGAATCTCATATTAGATCTCATTTAGATTCTTGGTTACCAATTTCTAATGAGATCAGTGCCATTAGCATATGTAAACTATATGAGATCTTCTAAGATCTCATGAGAAAATGCTAAATGATAATCTAATATGAGACCTTGACAAAGGTCAGTATATTTTGGTGAATTCGATTTATTTTTAAGTTAAATTTGAAATTCAAAAAAATTATAAAATTAAAAATTTTCAAAATATCATTTCAAATATTTCGAGTATTAAATCTGTTTCCCACTTTTTTGTATAGACTTACACTTTATCTGTAAATAAAAAAACAATTTTTTCAATACATTCTAAAAGATAAAATTCGCCAGTGTTAAATTTATTTTAGTTTTTTTTCTTTCAAGTCGACTAGATTCGACCCAAAAAAATTCCCAACACTAATTTTAAGTTAATAGTTATATAAGACTCAGAATTTAAATCGTGAGAAGACCAAAAAAGAGCTAAGATTAAATTGTACTTCTTTTTTCCCCATATTTATTTAATCGTTTCTTTGTAGATTTAATATTGGAGGTTATTCAAAAAGAGGTAATCCAATATTTGGTTTAGTTAGAAGTATAGAATATGGAGAATTAAGCACTGGTGGATATACATTTACATCTTTATCCTATGGAAACGGTCCTGGTGGACTTAAAAAAATCAGATCAAGAAATTTAACTGAAGAAGAAACATGTAAATACGAAAATTAAAGTTTTGGAGTTTAAATTTTAAATTTTTATTTCAAAATAGCCAAAAGAGATTATCAACAAGAAGCTGCTGTCTATATGAAATTGGAAACACATGGTGGCGAAGATGTTTCAATTTATGCAAAAGGTCCGATGAGTCATTTATTTGAAGGGTATTGTTTTTTATTTTTCTTGTAAAAATTGATCCAAGAATTTATTATAATTTTTTAGAACTGTTGAACAATCTTACATAGCACATGCCATGGCTTATTCGGCTTGTATTGGACCTTTTGACAAATCCACCCATCCATCATGTGAATTTGAAAGAGGCGTCTAATTGTTTTATATATATAACTCTAAAATGGAACTTTAAAAAGCTTAACTTTTCAATAAAACTTAATTATTAAATACTTGTATTAAATATTTAATAAAACATTGGGCAATTTTTCAAAAAAGTGAACATTTATAAAGATTGAAATAATTGAAGCTACAATTGGCAACTTTTTTTTCTATTTTATATTTTCAAAAATTTTTAATTGAGAAATTTTATTTTATTACAATACACTTAAATTTTAAAATTGAACTTACGCAATTCATTTTAAAAAAGTGAAATAGAAAAAAAAAGTTGCCGATTTCAATAATGCTTAAAAAGATAATTTTTGAAAAGATTAATAGTTAAAGAATCTTCTATAATCTTAGTCTTAAAAAAAATGAGACAATGATGTCACATGCTAAAAATTAAAAAAATAAAGTTCTTGCTATTTATCCAAGACTTTTTGAAAGGGTTTAGTTTACTTGATCAAAATCAAATTTTACCTTAATGAAATTGCTTGAATATTGTTTAATATAATCATCAAAATGGTGAATAAGTTGGAGGGTCTATATATTTTCCTGAAAAATAAATCGGGAATTATTCTTTTGAACTGCCTAAATCTTTAAAAAAATCAAAATATTAACTTCTAATGAAAATTCATTAAAGACACAATTTCCTCATTTATCAAGAAATATTCAGTCAGTGCCATTTGAAAGAAATAGAACATTTGGCACGCATGTTCAATACACTTTAAAGAGACTGGGATACCATAAATTTTTTTCGAAATGTAGTTTTTGATCTCGAATTTAATTTTGAGCATCAAACAATCTCACTGAGGCAAATTAGAATAGATCACAATTTTTTATCAAAAAGTCTCTTCGATTTAATTATTTTTTAATTTATTTGTATTAACTAGTTTAATTACTTTAGAAAAGGCATGTTGAAAAATTCCAGAATTTTTTGCTTGGACGACAAGAGGTTCAGCAAATTTTGCTCCTATGTGCGACCCATTTTTTATTGTCAAATGTACTTTTATATGATTTTTGTTGACCAATAAAATAACAAAAAATACAATTGACAAAAAACTTTAACATCCCTCGAGAAAAATAAGACAGAAACTAAACGTTAATCAAAATAAATTCATGGTTAAAATATCTAAGAATTCTCAGATTTCTTTTTTCTATGCACCTCAGTAAGAAAACTTCTAATTAAAAATTATATTATGCAATATAGTTAATTTTAAATAATTTTTTTTTTTTAATTTTAATAATAAATTTTACATATTCAATCTAAATAAATTATTTAAAAAGAAAATATTTTAATAAAAGACATCTAATGCAAGATTTATTTTTATATAATTTAATATATTTTTTATTTTCGTTTTTTTTAATCTATCCACCGCAGGAAGTCGTCTCCGCAGGGTTCTCAATACCAACATTATTCTCATCGATCCTCGGTTCCGAAGAGCTTTACTTCGTTCATTATCATATCATTCGAATATGCATAACAGTTCTTATTCACAGTTTTTTACCTATTGGTTATTACATATTCATTGGTTTATGTCTACCTGAACTTAGCTTATTCAATTTTAATTCTTTAAATCTCTACTGGAGCATTTATTTAACATTTTCAGTACTCTTTTTCATAGGTATATGTACTTTTGTTTATTTCTGGTACATGAATTCATTTGAATGTCATCCCATAGTAAAACAACTTAAAAAATTTTCTCAAATAAATTCATGGAAACATGTAGCTAATGAAATCAATTTAGAATTTAGACGTTTTGATAAGTTCACAAGTGGTCATTCTATTTTTAATCGTTTTTATTTGACTGATAATTGGATATTAAAAGTGAATCTATATTCTTTGAATGTTTGCCCAACTAGTCAAGCTGATATTAGTTTGATAAGCGCTGTTGATTTAGACATTGTAATTGATGGCCAACAATCAAGACAAATGCTAAATTTATTAGTAAAGCCTTTAGATGATGACAAAAGCTTTAAAAAATTCGTTTTTCGAGTTAATTCTTTTGAATATAAAGACTTTAGTGATAAATTTACTCGACCTATTCGTCTAATGTGTGACATTATAATAAAACAGTCGCTTCCAGAATTATTTTTAGACGCATTTAGAGAGCATGTTTTTTCAAATGAGAAAAATTTACAAAAAAGAGAAGTATTTTAAAAAATTAAATAAATTAAAAAAGAATTACAATCTTTTATTTTTAAGGATTTAGATCAATGTATTGGATGTATGAAAAAATTAGCGGATGTAAAGTTAGTAAAACAATGTGGTAGTAATAGTGATTGCCGTAGTTGTATGTGTAGACCAATGTGGTGTTTAGAATGCATGGGAAAATGGTTTGCATACAGACAAAATCAATCCGAACCAAACACATGGCTTAGTTCAAAAGCTTCTTGTCCAACATGTCGAGCTACTTTTTGTATGCTTGATGTTTCTCATATCGAAATTTTTGAATAAATTTCACAATTTGAAAATAATTCAAATTTTAGGAATTTTGTTAAAGATAAAGATAAAAACTCAACCATTTTTATTTTTTCAAAAAATTTTTTTTAATAAATTAATTTTAATGTATTTTGTTTAATGAATTCTCTCTTAGACTAAACATTTTACTACTACTAATAGAAATTTAAAAAAAATAATTCTAAAATTTTTAGAAGCAAATTAGTCAAAGAAAATTATTTCGGATAATTGTTTCAACACACTCGCTAAAACTTTGAAACACACTTCCTTATTATCACGCTCCAAAACCTTTCCAGCACATCAAAAGATTTTTTTTTTAATTTTCTAAAAAAAACTGAATTTTTATCTTTCATATAAACCAGGTTCGAACGGCAGTTAATGGTCTTAGTATTGAGGATAAAATATTAAAATCTTCAAGTTTAAAATTCTCTAATCTCATTGGTTTAGAGAAGATCATTCATCACTGAACATCATTATTTAGAGTTATTTAAATAAGAAAAATCAGAAATTAATATCTTTTTTTGTCTTAGAGGGCTTTCCTTAAATTTTTTTATTTTCTTGGTGGAGAAAGGTTTGGTAAAAAGTTTTTGACTGTGATAATAAGGATTCGTATTTCAAAGTTTTACCAAGTGTCTTGAAACGTCTTTTGAATGTGCTTAAATGGCTTTTGAGTGTGTGGATTAGGTAGACCCTTATTTATAAGATATGGTCAAAATTTTTTATTTAAAAACTATCCAATTTTACAAGGATTTTCGATAATGCAAAAATTAAGACTGTTTCACCTGACTTTTATTCGATTATACGATCTCAATTTGATTTCTGATAAATTTTTTAGGACTGAATTTCTTAAAAGGGATTAATCTGACGAAAAGTGAAAGTTTTTAAAAGTTTTTTCTTTTCTTCAGGATAATAATTCTAAAATTCGAATATTAACTTTGTCAGTTAAAAAGCCATTTTAAACTTTAAAATAAATTTTTTTTTTCTTATTTGCGAATATTTAATATTTGATTTAAGATGGGCTTTTATCCTTTTTCAAGTTTTATAAAATGCTAAAATATCTTAACCAAATTAAAAAATTCTTTCCGAGTAACAGTCTTACAGATTTGATTTACTTTTTTTTTGTTATAGATATCTCGAAAAGACGTTATGAAATATCAAACGCACCTAACAAAAATTTTAAGAACAAATTAATAGTTCATTTTTACAATACTAATATTCGTGATTTATATATTCTTACTGGAATTATTTATGAAATTTTAAATAAAAAACAAATCTGATCTAATTGTTATATTTTAATTAAGAATCAGAAAAATCGTTTTGCCGATTAGTTAATACGAAATTCCTTTAATGTTCCAGAGCCCCCGTCCTAAATCTTCATCCTATTATTTTAGTCCTAAATTTTAACATCTTAATTCTTAACAGTCTCAAATTTAAAGGTTTATATTCAATTTCCTAAATTTCAACAAATTAGTCTTAAATCTCAACAATTTCAAAATCTAACATCTGAACTAAGGTTTCCGAAATAAGGTTAATAAATTTTTTTGTTAAGAATTAAGACTACTGAAATTTATATGGATGTAATTTTAACTGTTGAAATTTAAAGTTGTTTAAAATTTGGACTCGAAAAAACTCCTAATTCTCACGGCAGATTGGCCGTGGTCAGAAGTAACCCTAGTCGTTTGCGGTCCGTCGCGGTCTAGATTAGCCGAATAACGACACTAATACTGAAGACAAGAAGAGTCAAGGAAGAGGAAAGGAAAACAATCGTACAAGTCAGTTTAAATTTGTAATATACTTAATTTTCCAACTCTTTTTCCCAAAAAAATCTTTTCGCTAAAAATTTTTAAATTTTCGAAAGTAAATATAAAAAAACGTGGACCTGTCCTTTCAAGGCTCTGCCGAAATACGACCCAAAATTTAACTCAGAATTTTACGAACTTTCACGTAAAACTATTATCTAAGCTGTGGGACGCTTTCTTCATTCTGCATCCTCATCCGACCCCTTATTTTCTGTTGAAAATTATTTAAGCTTTCGCGTTAGACCTTGAACCTTATTTTATTTACAAATACATTATTAGAATTAGTAAAATTGCAATTAGAAAAATTTGAATAAAGAGATATAAAAATCAGCGGCTAAATGCTAATCTCATCTGTTTGAAATTTCTAAAATTAAAAATCTAATCTAAAAACACTAAACTTTAATAAAAATTTTCCGAGCCAAAGGTAAATTCTAATATTATCTTGATCTAATTAGCATTTAGTTGAATCTCTTTTTTTAATTTGTTGTAAACAATATTGTTATCATGATTTAGTTTAGTTCAAGGCCTTGTGTGAAAGCTTAGACAAATGCTTTTAAGTACAAAGATTGTTTAATTTCCTGGAATAGTTCTTAACAAAAGGTTGTATCCCTACCAAGCACTTAATAACAATATACTTGTCTCGCTTTGCCAAAGCGAGACAATCTTTTGATATCTTTCTTTTCGTTTGGGTATTTTTTAAAGTTAACAAAATTATTTGGGAAAATTAAGTGAAATTTCCATGTAAAAATCTCAATTGAGATTTTTAGTTACCAAATTCTCATGAGATCAATATTTTCATGTTCATGAGAATATTTTTGAAAATGTCTTAAGCAAAAACATCGTCTTGAACACCTCTTAAGGACTAAATATGACAAGTAATTGATATGATACATTTCTAAAAATATGGTAAGCTAGTTCTTGTACGGGCAATCAAGCGTGGCAAATAAATTGTTTTAGTTTTTAAGGGTTTAGGAGTGCATCGAAAATCGATTTAAAAAGTTCATATTGATTTTATCGTATCTTTTTTTTTTACTTATTTTAGATATTTTATATTTTCTTGAGTAGAATAATAATATAAATATTTTCAAATTTCAACCAAAAACGATAATATACAAAAATAAAAAATCTATTAAGTAAAAGAATTTTTCGTAAGTTTGCTTGACAATAAGTCACATTAACTTCGGTTGAATTTTATAAACAAAAAATTCCAAAAAGAAGTAAATAACTTAATTTTTTCTAACTTTTCATTTGTTTTTATGTAAATTTACGTAAAACTCATGAAACAACTTATAACCATAAGTGTAATTGACGAAAAGAGGACTGCAAAAAAACAATTAGATGAAGTGAAAAAAAAGCTACCTAATAAGAATGAACTTTTAAATAACATTGTTATAACATTTATTAAAATAATGCTTAAAAAACATTTGAAAAACTAAGAAAAAACGTAACACGAATTTGGTTATTTAGATATTTTTTCTATTTTAAATCAATATAACTTTTAAATAATGTCGTCTGGCTGTTAGTTTTTCAAATAAAAGAAGAAAAATTCTAGAACTGACACTCAAAAAAACCAGGTTTAAACAAACTTAAGCAAATGTCAAAATAAAAATTCTAACCTTTCTCAATTTCGCTCAAAGAAAAAGTTTATTTTAAGTTGTCTTTTGTTGTTGTTTTTGTTGAAATTATTAATAACATGTTTTTAAAGTCGTTTTTAGTCTTTAATTTGATAATAGTAATCCTAGGCTATGCAGATTGGTCTGAGGATATGAATCCTGAGAAATGGCATGCTGATGCTGAAAATACTCTAAAGAAAATTTTAAACCTCAAAAAAAATAAAAACCTTGCTAAAAATATAGTTTTATTTTTGGGCGATGGTATGGGTTTATCGACTGTAACGGCTGGTAGAATACTCAAAGGGCAACTTAAAGGCAAAAATGGAGAGGAAGAAGTGACCAATATGGAAAAATTTGACAATGTTGCCTTATCAAAAGTATTTCTTTTTCCATTTTGTTTTGGCTTTTAGTTTGTAATAAAATCAAATATTAAGACTTATGGCATTGACAGTCAAACAACTGACAGTGCTGCTACAGCAACAGCATATTTATCTGGAGTAAAAACAAGAGTTGCTATGATAGGCTTAAGCGGACATGTACAAATTAAAGAGTGTTCGCCAAACATGATGGATCATAAAGTTAAGTCTATTCTTAAATGGGCAAAAGAGGCTGGAAAATCAGTCGGGATTGTTACCACTACTAGAGTTACTCATCCTGTAAATTAATTTAACAAATCAAAATATTATACCTTTAAATTTTAGTTTGTTTTATTTAAGACCCCTGCCGGAACTTATGCTCATTCATCTCATAGAGATGTAAGTTGTTTTATTTATTTTTAAGATTTAAGAAACTGCTGTTTTACACTTATTAAAGTTAAAAGTGGGAAAATAAGTAAAAAAAAAGATTATATTTAATTTTGTTCTCTTGAACATTTATGAATAATTATGAACGTTTATTAAAGAATTTTAACAGAAATGAATTTTCATTTTTTGGAACATATGAATGAAGATGATAGCATACCAATTTTTTTATACTGTCAATGTGATTTATAATAAATCTATTAATAAAAATAATGATAATATTGTTGAGATAAATCGTTTGAATCATAGGGGAATCGTTATTATATTATAAAAATTTTAAAAGAATTTTCTAAAATAACTGTTTAAATGCTTTTATTTTAGCTAAGCTAAAGAAAAAACTTAAATTTTCCTTTCTAAGTTCGAAGCTTTTGATGGTGAATATTTTACACTGAATCAACAACTAAATGGATGTAAAGACATCGCTGCTCAACTTGTTGACGACAATTCATACATAGATGTAATATTTGCTGGAGGAAGAAGAAAATTAATGCGTACTCAAGATCGTGATTATCAAGAATCTGATAAATATGGTGATAGAATCGACAATAGGAATTTAATAAATGAATGGTCAGATAAAATGGACCGACTAAATAAAACTCATAAATTCGTTTGGAATTTAACTGATTTTAATAGTTTGAAACCAGGTCAATATGAACATGTTTTGGGCTTATTAGCATGGGATCATATGAAATATGAATCTGAAAGAGTTGAAAAAAATGATGAGCCTAGTATTTCTGAAACGGCTAAAAAAGCTATTGAATTGTTAAGTACAAATCCAAATGGATATTTTTTGCTTGTAGAAGGTATTTTAAATTTTTCATTGTTTTCTCAAAACAAATGTCTTGTAAATTTTGGTCTTTTTTATTTTCAGGTGGCAAAATCGATTTAGCACATCATGACTCTAACGCTCGACTAGCCTTGGAAGAATTTGTAGCTTTTGATGATGCTATAGGCGTAGCTTCTGAAATTATTGACTTTGAAAATACACTCGCAGTAGTCACAGCCGACCATTCTCACGAGTAAGATTTAATTTTTTTTTTGAAAAATCTGTGTTGTCTATGTATAATAATGATATTTTACATTTTCATCGTAGAAATCATTAAACTTAACTTCTTAAATTGTTTCTTTTATCATAAATTTTCTCATTTCTTTTAAAAAGCTTAATTTAAGAGTCCAAAACTTAGCACTTAGGAAATTTATGTTGAAACTTTAATAACCTTAAAAACAAAAAAACTTGCTCCAAAGTTAAAAATAATTCAAAAATTATCATTCATAATTCAATAACCACTAGGTAAAATGCAATACAGTCTGACCTCGATTTTGTTAACTGTCTCCGTCATATCAAAAATGTTAATAAAATAACAACTTCGAGTGAAAATATTATAGAACTATGTTGATAAGCGTCATTTCAAAACCATTAACAAATTCGAGCGTTAACAAAATCGAGGTCAGACTGTATTATAAAATGGGTCCTCGATTTTATGAATCTAGGTTAAAAAGCATAATTTATTCAGAAAATTGAGAGTTCATAAAATCGGAAAATAATTTACATCAGCGCGACATCAAAAGTTTGAAGTTTTTTACTTCATAGATACGTGGTAAAAGTTTACATTGAAATATATACGTGTTCACTCGTGTTTGTGTTTATTAATTAATAATTTACTCAATTGAATCTTTATCGTAGATTTAATATTGGAGGTTA
>NTPY01000600.1:951176-983419 GCA_002922825.1 Brachionus calyciflorus | reverse complement strand
CCCACCACTAATTTTAAGCTAATAGTTATTTAAATCGAATTTAGAATTTAAATCGTGGGAAGACCAATAAAGAGTTAAGCTTTAATTGCACTTCTTTTTTTCTCATATTTATTTAATCGTTTGTTTGTAGATTTAATATTGGAGGTTATTCAAAAAGAGGTAATCCAATATTTGGTTTAGTTAGAAGTATAGAATATGGAGAATTAAGCACTGATGGATATACATTTACATCTTTATCCTATGGAAACGGCCCTGGTGGACTTAAAAAAATCAGATCAAGAAATTTAACTGAAGAAGAAACATGTAAATACGAAAATTAAAGTTTTGGAGTTTGAATTTTAAATTTTTATTTCAAAATAGCTAAAAGAGATTATCAACAAGAAGCTGCTGTCTATATGCAATGGGAAACACATGGTGGCGAAGATGTTTCAATTTATGCAAAAGGTCCGATGAGTCATTTATTTGAAGGGTAATTTTTTTTTTAATTTTTTTTTAATTAAATTTTATTTATAAATTTTTTAGAACTGTTGAACAATCTTACATTGCACATGCCATGGCATATTCGGCTTGTATTGGACCTTTTGACAAATCCACCCATCCATCATGTGAATTTGAAAGAGGTGTTTAAATGCCTGCTTTTCTTTTTTAGAATGCTGAATATATTTTATATTATAAAAAAATTTAAGTTTACTAAAATTTTTAAATAAATAATTTTAGAAAAAAAATATTAAATTTGTTCTTGCGAATTTCCAAAAAAAAATCATGTACTTGAACTAAAAAACCTAGAAATCCATTAATAGATGGGAGTCCTATGGTAGTTCTTGCTCATATTTGAGCAAGAATCTTACTTTTTTCTCTAATGCAATTGGGTCTGTTAAATTTTGTGACCAACCAATTTAATTTAAAAATTCTTAAATTTATTTTCAGGAACAATTGATCTTAAAATTGTAAAATTTTTCATATTAATTCTATGAACAATTTCTTTTGGGTCTAGTCGATTATGTGACCAGAGCTGGTCACCAATTTTTTGTGGTTTAATAGGTGACCATTTGGTTATTCTTAAAACAAAAAGTGAAAAATCGGAGTTTTACTATATTTTACGATACCTGTAAAAATCACTTTAATCAATATCAATGGTATCACTTGAAAGCATTGTACTCTCAGGTAAGTTTGCCTGAATTTAACCACTAAGCTTTAATTCCCAGCACATCAAGTGAATTTCTATGAAAATCTGTTATATCTTTTTGAAATTTTTAAAATTTATTGAAGATTTATTTACACCAAATTTCAGGCTTATTCTACCTAACTATCACGAAAAAGTTTGTTTTTTTATTTTAATTTCTTAATTTACTGATAACATAACAAAAAATAATCAATATCTTATTCAAGTTTATCTCTAAGTATAAGAACTTTGGCAAATAATTTTCATTATTTATAAGCAATTAGGTTTTAAGATCAAGAAATAAATTAATAGAATTTTTTTTTTATCTAAAATAAGTATTTTTTTTGTTGTGTTCAATATCTATCATTGTAATTTTCCTCAGACAATACCCTTAAAAAAATTTTTTATAGATCTTAGTTAAGTTATTGCTTAATTTATTGTTATTTCGAGTAAGCGAAGAAACAAATTGATTTTTTTCTTAATCTTTTTTTTTGGCAAAAAGTTATAAAATAATTTTAAAGAAGCTGCATTTTACTCTTTGTAAACATTAATTTTCTTTCCTTATGCTTTATTACACGATCATTAAATTTTAATCATAAGATAATATATTGATCAGTAAAAAAAAATTGTTTTTAAAAATTATTTGCTAATTCTTAGAGATAATAAAAGAATTTTTTTCAAAGTAAAAATGTATCTTGTTATTTTTAACTTTGCTTTGATAGTTTCAATTGTTTATTGCTCTATTGACTGGTCAGCTGATAAAAACCCAGAAAAATGGAATAAACTTGCTAGGGAAAACATTGATGAAATTCTCAATAGAAAAATTAATAAAAATGTTGCCAAAAATATTATTTTTTTTATTGGTGATGGTATGGGAATTGGAACCGTGACGGCTGGTAGAATAAGAAAAGGACAAATGATGGGTATTTTTACTAAAATTAATTTTCATATTTTTTTGGTTAACTTTGAAAATTGAAGGAATGAATGGTGAGGAAATGGTAACTAATATGGAAAGCTTAGAAAACTTGGCTTTATCCAAAGTACTTTTTATTATTTAAGAGTACTTTTTTAAAAATTCTCATATCGTTTTATTTTTAATAAAGACTTATAATATAGATGCTCAAACAGCTGATAGTGCAGGTACTGGAACAGCATATTTATGTGGAGTTAAAACTCGAGCTGGTATCATAGGCTTAAACGGGTATATACTAAAAAAAAATTTTTTCTTATTAAATAAACTATTATTTTTAATATTTAAGTCATGCTGTTCCCTTTAATTGCTCATCAAGTAATAACACCAAGTTAGATTCAATTTTAAAATGGGCTCATAAAGCTGGTAAATCAACTGGTATAGTAACGACTACTCGAATTACACATGCAACACCTGCAGCTGCATACGCTCATGCTGGTTTGTTTTTTTTTCTTTTTTAAATTTAATATAATTTTTTAATATATTTTTTTGTTGTTGAAGCATTTCGTGATTGGGAAAGTTATGATGGCATAAAGTTTACACAGAAAATAAGAGCGGAAGGATGTACGGATATAGCTTATCAACTAATTGAAGACAATGACTTTATAAATGTAATTGTTTTCAAATATTTAAAAAAAAATGCATGGTTTTGAGTTTTATCTTTATCTTTATTTTTGAGTCGTGGTTAATTTTGTCAAGATACTATAAATTAGAAAGTTATTTCTGCACCAAAAAATCTATAACAAAGTTAATGAAAACATAAACACTGTTTAAACAGAGCATACACAAAACCGACACAGGATCGAAACAAAGCTAACATAAAACAGAAACAAAATCGGCACAACACATTTTAAAACATGTTTTTTTAAAAACCCAAAACAATTCAAAGCAGGACAATAAAAAAAAATAAAGCTTTTTTTAAAGATGAGGCGGTCTGTTTTAACTATTAAAGGATTCTTAAATATTCTATCTTGAAAAAACTTTTTTTTATTGTTGTGAGCTTTGACTTTTTGATTGTAAAAGAGTTTTGACAGGTTCTGTTGTCCAAAATAGTCTGCAAGAATATACTTAACTAAAATAGTCTTCCTTAATAAAAATTATTACAGTGGTGGTGATTAATTTGTAACGTGACGTCATCTGACGGTCAAAAACCTATAAAATCTGACGTCATCTGACGTCAGCCGTCATATCGCGTCATCTAAAAACAGCTATAAATCACGTCATTTGACGTCATCTGACGTTATATGACGTCAAATGACGATAAAAATCTGACGTCATATGACGTCAGATGACGTCACGTTACAAATTAATCACCACCACTGTATCGACAATCACTTAAATTAAGATGAATTTCTATTTTTTCAAAAAATAAAGCTCGTAAACATTTTTTATCTTTATTTTGAAAGTTAATTTTATAAAAATAGTTAAGTTACTGGCATCTTAATTTTTAGGAAAACTTCGATTTTTCACTTTTTTGTTTTTGAATAATCACATGAGTTATTGTGAATTTTCTAGAATACATCATTTTTACACTAAATTAATATTTATTCCCTTATCAAAGCACCATTTATTTTCGAGAATTTTTTTTTAAATTAAAAAAGGTAATTTTGGGAGGAGGGCGTTCAAAATTTATACCAAATACAATCCGTGACCCAACGGCAAAATCAACCGGTTCAAGAATTGACAGAAAATATTTGCTCAGAGAATGGGTCGATAAAATGATTACAAATAATAAGACACATAAATTCATATCGAATGCTTCTGATTTTAGATCTACAAATTTTAGTGAATATGAACACATTTTAGGCTTATTAGCTTTTGATCATATGAGTTATGAAATAGAAAGAGATGATAGCTTAGAACCAAGTCTAACAGAAATGACTTTGAAAGCAATAGATTTATTAAAACAAAATAAGAATGGCTATTTTTTGCTAGTAGAAGGTGGCCGTATCGACCACGGGCATCATAACAATCAAGCCCATAAAGCTTTAGGAGATTTCGTAGCGTTTGACGAAGCCATTGGACATGCATTAAAAGCAGTGTCTTTAGAAGATACTTTAATTGTAGTAACAGCTGATCATTCACATCCTTTTACAATAGGTGGTAATTCTTTAAGAGGTAACCCTGTTTATGGCTTAGCATTGACAAGTTACGTTAATGTAAGTGATGCAAATCTAACATATACATCTATCCTCTACGGAAATGGACCTGGTGGTTTAGTAAAAATTCGCGATTATAATTTAACACTAAATGAAACACAAAGACCTAATTATATGCAAGAAGCGACTGTTTATAGAAAATCAGCAACTCATTCTGGAGAAGATGTGAGTGTTTATGCATCAGGTCCTATGAGCTTTATGTTCACTAAAACTATTGAGCAAAATGTAATACCGCATATTTTAGCATACAGTGCTTGTAAGCGAGCTTTAATTGAAATATCAATGGACTAAAACTTTAAAACTTTTTTTTGTAAAAAAAAAGGTATTGGTCCGTATTATAACGATGATTGTCGAAATAACCGTGGTGCATTACACAATTCAAATCAAAGACCAATCAATTTTTTAATGTTTAATTTAGGTCATAAAAATAGTGCTCTATTTGGAATAATAGTAATTCTGATAAAATATTTATTATTCAATGGTGCTTTTTTAATTAGTTTTTAAAACAATTTAAAAAAAAAAACATTTATCTTTATTTAAGAATTTTAAAAATAAACATATAATAATACATTTTTTCTTTAAAAAAAAAGGCTTTAAAAAAAACAAAGCAAATAATATAGTGACCCAAACTGATTTTAATTTTTCACCTTAAATAACTGTTCAAGACCAATTTTTCCGAAATGCATAGGATAGTATTCTCGCACAATTTCTTTTAAAAACAAATTATTCCAACTTGCAGATAAAGCATCTCAGAATAAATGCCAACTTACTAAAAAAGCTTTTCTTTTTTTTAGGTACTTCACTGTCATGATCGATTAGAATCTTATTTTTCTTAGAAGATTTTTAATTTTGCTTTATACGAGGTTATCCCTTTATCTGTTAAAACTAGAGCTGCCTGATTTACTTTATTTTTATTTACTTAAACAATAAAAGTAACCAAATTTTCTTTTTAAGTAATTTAGAAGAAAAACTGCAAAAAAATTAGTTTAATTAAATTCATTTTTATCACGATATTGAAATTACAATATATGAGGAATATTTGGAAGAGTATTATGTAGAGTAATATTTCACAAGAATTGTAAATAAAGTAAATTGCGCAGCCCTGGTTAAAAAATTTAAACAATTAAATTTCTTAATTTTTCAAAAGAATTTTATATTTTTAAGTCAAAAGCATTCCAATTTTTAAATTGAAATATTTCTACTTAAAATAAATGCATTCTCTTTATTTTAAATTAATTTATCATAAAAACTAAAAATAAAACCTAATTAACTCAAATTTTTTTTCTTGTTTGGCTACGATTTGGTTTATTCAACCAAGACTATTTTGATGAAAAGCCTTTCTACGAACAAACGGATAGAAAGATATTTCAGAAAATTAAATAAAATTAAATGAGAGAATATCCTTCTGGTCTTCTCGGCGCTTTATTAAAAGTCATTTTTCGACAAGGTTTTTCATTTTCATTTCGTTTACCCTCCACAAAATACGGTAAAATTTGTTTCTTCATTGAACTTACAAAACCAAATGTACTTCCTCCTGTTATTATGATCTCATTAGCTTTTGACAACAATTCAACATCCATGACAGTTCTACTATAATAATTTGAACCAGATAAAACATGACCGATATTTCCTTTGCCTTTAATAATTAGATGCCCGTAATCAGCGCTTAAAATATCAATTATTTTTTCAGAATCCGAAGTCAAAAACCATTTGACACTAGAGGCTTGATTTATTTGTTCTATATGTTTAGCACATTCTACGAATTTATTGATATCTGTAGTATCAATATACTCAGATCTTATTTGAATTCCAATTACAAAATGATTTTTAAAATTTTCATCATAAATTTTATCGATTTCAGCTTGAAAATTAGGTTCGAAAGTCCAAATTTGATTTAATAAATTTGATCCAACTTCAAAACCAATCTGATAGAGTCGATTTATAGCCTCAGATTCACTCAAATTTTGACCTTTAGTAAATACTTCTTTTGCATTTAGAATACTCTCTTTTTTAACCAGGTCATAATCTAATAATTTTTGGTGATAAGATGGATTCGAACAAAGAGCAAAAAATAAAGGTTCATAATTAATATATTTATACTCAATCATATCCAATGGTATTCTTATATCTTTTAAATTTTCAATAGATTTTTCATATTTCCAATCTAAATCAGCGATTGGGTTAATTCGCAATTGCTTATCTTGATAAGGTGAATCATATTTCTTGAAGATGTCTTTTAATGGACACTGGATAAATTGTTCGATCTCAGGCCATTCGATTTTAATAGCTGTATCGGTAATTATGGCGACTACCATTGAGCTTATTAAAGTGTAAATTTTATTTCCATAACCAACACTGCCGGGAATACAAAAAGTTATACGCTTTGTCTCATTCTCGCTTTTTTGAATAATAAAATTGTGTAAATCGATATATTCTTGAAAATTTCTTGAGATAGGTGTATTGAGATTAAGAGCTATTGAAGTTAGTTTAGGAGATGATTTTTTTGGCAAAGGATAAATTAAATTAAAGATAAAAATGAAAAAAAGACTAAAAATAAATAAGAGAAAAAAACGAAAATATTTTTTCGGAATCATGTAATTTATTTTTTTAAAATTATTTTTAAGTTTAATTTTGTTATAAAGAAAATTTTAAGCTTGAAAGATTTTAGTAAATTTTTCAAAATTTTATTTATCAGAGGTAAATTTTTTTTTCTCTCAAGATAAAAAATTTTGTAAAATAGCAAGATAAATTAATTTTTTTTAAATGATGAAAAGTTTAATTGAAATCGACTAACAATTTTAATAAACAAAATTTTTACTACCTTTATTTCATAAGAAATGACAAGAATGTAAAAATATTTTTCTAGCCTTTTTACTAGACCCATGGGGTAATTTTTTAAAAAATCTGACATACGAGGCCGGGGGTCATTTTCAGTGAGTCACTTTTGTGACAAGCTTTTCTTACAGTCAAATTATGTTGAGAAAATGTAGAAGAATAACGTGTCGTTGTAATATCAGTAGCTTTCCTAATTTCCCAGCAATATTATATACGAATGGTTATAAACGTCTTATTAGTATCATTAGAGAACATGAGCATGTAAACTCAATACAAACTCAAGTAAAAATAGCTAAATCTAAGAATAAAGAGCTTAGTATGGAAAATCCAGATATTAATCCTTAAAATTATTTTTGAGGCACAAAAAAACTTGTCGTTAATTAACCTTCCTATGAAGCTAGTAGAAAGCTTAGAAAAAAATCAAAAATAAATAATTTTTCATCTTATGAAATACCAAAAGAGTTGAATTTAAATTTAAATGAAAAATTTAAATTGGTGAATTATTTTTAGAAAATGATAATTGACGTGAATAATGATATTTGAATGTTGATTTTTTCAACAGAAAAAAACTTTCAAATATTAAGTGAAAATCGGCATTGGCTCTGTGATAGAACCTTTGATGTCGCACCATTTATTTTATGTCAAATGTTTTCTCTCCACGTGAATAAAAACATTACTTGTGGCATATGAAAAATTCTCAAATAAGATCAAGCGACTTATAAATTTTTTTTTTCAATTTATTAAAAGCAAATTCTTAAATGAACCATTAGGAATATCTAGTGATTAGGAATATCATTTGAATTATCTATAATAAATGTAATCGAAGAGCCTTTCGAAGATACGTTATCTTTGCAAGCCCTTTTTTAACATATTCCACGACATGATGCGTAAATCTTTTTCTTGATGACTTCGATGATTACCAATAGCTCTGAATCTCATTTTCTACTGTTTTATAATATTGCTTTCTCTTTCTTTTTGTCTTTTCATCAAACATTTTGTCTAAAATTCAATTGTTTCTTATTCCATTTACGTAATCAAATTCGTCGTCACATTCACTATCACTGCTGATTTGTCAAAATTGTTCATGTAATAAATTAATCGATTGATGTGAACAGATTGTACTACAGAATCTTCAAACTCATTCGTCTCGATATATGAAGGGATTGGGTATGGATTTTGTATAAAAGAGTCAACATTTGGATACAACATTTCATTTGCTTTTCCGATCACATTATTTAGAGTATTAAATGAAGGCGATTCGGGGCGATTATTTACGCTATTTTCTGAATTAATTGTTGAATTGGTGATCGATTTTCATTAAGACTTATTTCAGATAAAATGTGAGTCTGGTTTTCTGCATGGTCATTTGATTGAATAAATTCTTTTGGTGCATCAAAATTGAATATTTTCTCAAAAGGGTATTTTAAATGATAAATAATACCATAGAAATATTCTTTAAAATTCCTTAAACTTGAAAACTCGAATTTTAGCAATCCATAAATCAAATCTTTTTCTGCGTCATTTTTAGATTGTTTCGATATGGTAATTCTTTGACTTATTCACAAAAAATTTATATAAGATTTGGCTTGTTGATCATTGATAAAATAAATTATTTCGAAAAAATTTGGATTAGCAGATTTTATAATTTTGTTTATTGCAGATGGAAGCCTTCTTTACGATTATTTGTTCGAATATCAGAATCAAAATGGTTCCATACATATGGTTTGATATCTAAAAAAAATAATTTTAAATTTTTTCAAAAATTATAAATTTTGTTAAAAAAATTTACTTTTTAGCCATTGTTTCTTAAAATATTTAAAAAGCTCCTCACACTTTGGAACATCTGGCATTGCTTCTCTAATTATATCCATTGCATCATTTGTTTTGTCCACTAAGACTAAAGCAAGGGCTCCAAACATGTTTATAAAAGAGTTATAATTATTTTTTCGGTAAAATTGCTTTAACCCGATTCTAACAGAATTTTTTAATATGGCTAGGCGAAAATAAAACCAACATCTCTTATGATGACGCTTGAAAAATGAAAAATCATTGCGTTTGTACTTGCTTTTTCAAAATCGGCTATAATTCAAATTGGATTTAAAATTATCTTAAAAGAAACAAATTAAAAAAATTATTTAAACATTTCGAGAAAAAGTTAAATAAAAAATTTACATTTTTAGAGGTTGCTAAATCTTTGAGAAAAGCAATAGATTATAAGTACGTTTTCTTCTTTATTTTGAGCAAAAATGTAAACATTTGTAAATGTTATATTATCAATATAAGCATGGATAGTGAATATTTATTTAAATTGTATGAAGGTCCCATCCATGTACCAACCACTAGCTTCTGATAATAATTTTAGGGATTTATCGTCAACGAATATAATTATTCGGTTAGTCTTTGATTTGTTATCATAACGCAAAAACTCTTTTAGCTGTGTGGTTAATGTGTATTCTCCTGTTATTTCGAAGCTTAAAAATCATCTGGTATAGAAGGTTTATTTAATGATTTAAGAAGCAGCGATCGCTCTTTCAGGTACATTCTTAGTTCCTATGTACGTCATTAAAGCATTATCTTAGGGGCTTTGATTTGTTTGTATGAACATTTGTTTTGAGCTTTTGTTTCGCTATGCTTGTCGCTATTTTTGCGTCATTTACAAAAGAATTACAACCATGATCGTCGTTAAGTCTTTTTTTTCGATTAATCGACGTTACTAATTGTAATACTAGCAAAACATTTACTTTTGAATTTGAGACAGAATACGTATCTACTGATATTTGACTTTTTATTTAATTCTTTAAACCAATCTTGGTAGACTTTGTAAATAAAGTATCATGGGAGTTATTTTTTCCTCTCACAGAAAGGTTGTTCTTTATAAATAGGATTTGGTCAGATGACATTTTTTTCAAATTGAGGAAATGTTAAATTTTATCAGTGTTTCAATAGTTAAATATTGGTAAATAGCAAAAATGTTCCGAAAAATTTCTATTCCGAAAATTATATTCCAAAGAAATATATTCCGTTTTCTAAAATAAGAAAAATATTCCAAAATTAAAAATAAGATTTATATCCCGTTTTCTTAAATAAAAAAAATATTCCGATTTCTTAAATATTAAAAATATTCTGTTTTCTTAATTAAGAAATATATTCTGTTTTTTTTTTAAATTTAAAATTTACGGTAATATCATAAAAAGCAGGTTAAAACGTACCGTAACCTAATTTAGGGAGAAATTACTTAAAAATATTCTACTTTAGAGATAGATCTGGTGTCTCAAAATTTAGAACGGATCAGAAAATTAGTTAGAATGTGTCGCCTGGATAATTAACGAAAATAAACAAAATTAAAGACTGTAATCTTTTAGAAAAAAAATATCTTTACCTTTATTATATCTAAATTATCATTATATTCAATATATGCTGCAATAATGCTTGCACTATATTCAATTTCAAAATTAAAAAAAAAACTTCCTCTTACCAAAAAAATGTCCTCTGAAAATTCTTTAACCTTCGTTTTAAGCAATCGTGGAATTAAAAATTCATCAACTGCTCACCAAATAGCTATTTATGATGGCTATCAATATAGATTTAAAGAAAATAACAAAAACTCGTCTCGTTATATTTGTACCAATACTGAATGTTACGCTAGCATAACTATAAAAGACAATGTTATTATTAAATCACGGGATCAACATTATCACCAAAATCTTACCGAATCGCAAGTCAAAATTATCAAAGCCAAGCAAGAGTTAAAAAAAGACGTATTACAATATAAATCTAAAACATTATCAAACTGCTATAGCGAATTTCAAACGAAACCTATTCAAGATAATGTAAACGAGAGAATAATTGCGGCCAAAGTACCAACTTACAAGAAAATGTCGCCAACTCTTTAAAAAATTCGTTCAAGTACAAGTCAAAAAGAGCCTAAAGATTTATTGGATTTAGAAATTTCGGGCCAATATGCTGTAACTAACGGAAATGAGATTTTTTTACGCTATGACAATAAGTCAAGAAAAAATAGGATTATTATTTTCGTTGATAATCAATGCTTAAGGATTTTAAGCGAATCTGATCAATGGTTCATGGATGGAACATTTAAGTGTTCACCCATAAAACTTATGCAATTGTTTACAATTCACCCGCTAATCAAAAATTTACACGAAGCAGTTACTTTACCATGTGTTTTTATTTTGACTCAACAGCGAACAAAAAAAACTTATCTCTAGATTTTTGGTTTTTTAGAAAATCTAGCAATTAAACAAAATGTAATTTTAATTATTATAAAGATTTTAATCAAAAAAAAATTTAATTTTTCTTTTAAGCTTATACTCAATCCAAAGTATGTCATGGCTGACTTCGAAAAAGCAAGTAGACATGCAATTCAATATCATTTTCCAAATATTATTATCAAGGGATGCTGGTTTCATTTCAAACAAGCAATTTTTAGAAGAGCGGTACGTATCGGTTTGAAACAGCATTACAGTAAAGACGAGTACCGAGATTTCATTAATTTGCTTGGAGCTTTAGCCCTTATTCCAATCGAGCATGTTCAACAACAGTCACAGTCAATAGATCTCCTTTACGTCGAAGAGACGAAGCAAATGCAAGAGAAAGAGCAAGAGTCAAAGCTGCATTTGATGCTAGAACCGCAGCAATAACTAAAGCTGATATCGACGCAGAGGTGAAATTACAATGGACAAAGACTGGGCAGCGTTCAAAAGACTAAAATAAAAAATAGAATTTTAGCGTAAATTTATTTTTACTTTATTTTTCTTAACTGAAAGAAAACTATTTTCAAAAATGGATGAAGTAATCCAAAGTATGTCCAATTAAAGCTTAGAGTTGAATTTGATTAAGTCATCTCGAGCAAAAAAAGATGGATCATCTAGTTACATTTTGATTGGTGATCGAAATTTTGAGTATTAAATGAGTTATAAATCAAATAGTGGACGGATTTCATGGCGGTGTAACAATAGTCAGTTTTCAAACTGTCAAGAAACTGTATATACAAATAGTTTTACTAAACCGATAATTGAAGGAAAGTAATAACTCAGTTAAAACAAAAATAAAAGAAATTAAAGCAAATATGAAAGAAATGGCAGCAGCTCTTCCTGACACTCAACCGAGAAAGATTATAACGGAATGCGAAAAAGATTTTTCAGCAGAAACAGAAGCAAAACTACCAGCTTATTCAACTTCACGAAAAATTTGTCAATATAACCGAATAAATCCTTATGAAAAATACGTCATTCCTGTTAATTTATCTTTCGATTTACATCATGGTTTAATACTTAAAAATAATAAAGACAATTTTGATTCTGAGTCGGATCACAAAGTATTGATTTATTGAATTGTTTTTGAAGAACCAAAGATGTTTTACCAAGAACAACAAATAATCTTGAAGGTTGGCATAATGCAAAGAAGACCTGGTTATGTTATTATGGAAGAGCAAATTAATCAAGTAATTAAAGATTATCAGTCAATAGAAATTTTTGAATATTTAAGAAATATATCTTATTTTATAGATTTTCAATAATTGATTATTTTTTATTATTGGCTAATTGATTTTTTCAAATAAAATTTTTTTATATATTTTTAATTCGTCGTCGAAATTAATCTTGTCGAATTTTCGAACAATTGTCCAATTAAATTATATATTTTATAATTTTGGGTAAGGTTTAAACTAAGTCAATTTGATATTTTTTTAGTTTTGGAAACATTTTATTTCCGGGACGATTTTAAAAAATATAAATGGTTCTAAATTCAGCGGGGACTATTTCATGGGTATAATTTATTTCGGTGACAATTTGCTTATCTTACTATTTAAAAGTCAAATGTTTATTTATTTTATTTATTATTTAAAAAATAGCCGCAAGGCCAGCTGCTTGAAGGTTTAACGCCCTTCTTTCAGCAAAAAGAAAATGTAAAAATAAAAAAAATTACAAATTGTAAAAAAGAAACTAAATTTTTTACCGACTTTTTTCTCAAAAGTCAAATGTGTGAAAAAAGGTAAATTTTCATGCATGAACTTACGATAATAACTTTTAATTTAAATAAGATACCATGCTAAATTTTTTTTTAATCTCAAATTATTGTTACATAAATTTTTTTTTAGACCAGGTTAATTAATATCTTAAGTTAATTAATCAATAGAAATAATTAATAAATTTTCTTTTTTTCATTAATCTTTTATTTACAGTATCGTTTTGACACGAGGATTTTACGGAATTTTACGTAAATTGACGTAATTTACAAAAAGAAAATAACGTAATATTACGTAATTCGGGGACAATTTGCTGACACATACAATTATCTATTATCGGCAAAAATTTCCCATTTAATTTTGTTTAAACCCCTTTATGGTAAAGAATTTATAAATAGATTTAATTAATTAAATTTATTTTTTATTAAGCAAATTATTTTTTTATTGTAGTTATTTTAGCTGGAAATTTCTCTTCACCAAATTTTTTTATTTAAAAAATACTTAGGATAATGACCCCCAGACAATTCCGAATGGATATCGCCTTAGCTCAATTGATTGCGAGATTGAGGGTGAATAAAAAAAGTATTTACAGGTTAATTAAATAATTTAAAAAATTAATTAAATAAAATGAAAGATTTCAAAGTAATTTTAAAAAAAGGTGAAAAAAAATTTTAACCAATCAAAAAATCGGTATTTAATTTACCGTATTTATTCGAAATTAAGAATATTTCGAAATATAAGATAATTTCTTACAATCTTAATTTTTTTTTCTAAAAAATATCTTAAATGAGATTTAATTTTAATTTAATATTAAAAATATTGAAAAATAATTCGAAAAGTAGTTCTATTTCTTCAATTAGAAGAATAAATAAATAACTGGAATTATTCTTAATTTCGAGAAAATACAGCAGTTTTCCGGAAGCGAAGCTCCGGGTGTGACCTTGTTATCAATAAAAGGTAATGTTGACTCGAAAAATAAAATTGTATTTTGAAATGACTATAAAGGACGATGATAAATAAGCATTAATATTAGCGGTAGGAGTATAAGTCTGAGTTTACTTATTTGAGGCAGTTTTATAATATTATAATTTCAAATTAAAATGTTCTCTTGATAAAGCAATTTGAAATTTAATTATTACAGCAATGTGAAAAAATTAGAGAAAAATATTAAAATTTTCATAGTTTTAAATTTAAAAGATTGTCATTTTGGAATGAATAAACTTTTCGGATTTTTTTTTAATTTATAAACTGCTCTTACCAGCTTTAGAATAAACCAACATTATCCAATTGATTAATTTTAAAAAAACTTGAAATAATAAAAGAAAAACTTATCCTTTTTGTTTTGTGAAAAATTTAGAGAAAAAGATGAACTTTTCACTCCTATTTTCTTAATTCTCAACCAATCCTTATGAAATTTTAGTTAATAGCTAAAAAAACTTTTAGCTACGCCCAAATAAAAAAACAATCGATCATTTTTAAAAATCTGACTCACGATGCCGCGGGTGGGTGGGTCATTTTCAGTGAAAGAAAACCTTTGTGATATGATATGATAGCTTTTCTTACAGTCAAATTATGGTGAGAAAAATAAATAATTAAAAAACTAGTTAAATAAAATTGATAAATAATTATGATTAGATATTTTTTATTACTTTTTTTGATTTTTGTTGAACGATTTAAGTTATTGTTGATTCAAATTTATTTATTAGAAGTTTTTCTAAAATGGAATCTAACCTTGTATATTCTCCATTGTAGAGATAACCTATAGGAAATAGAAACAAGTCGAATGACTACAATATTACCTAACATTTAGAAAAATGTAAAAATCAAAGTAGAATTATTGTAGACTTTTCTACAGAAAAAACAAAAGATATTTGAAAATAATTTTTCTGACAGAGGGGTGGATCATTTTTCTTGAAAAAAAACCTAAATGGGCCTAGTATCCGGAATTTTTCTAACAACTCCCTCATGCGTTTAGTGAAATAAAATCGCACTGAACCATCCTATGTGCTAGCAAACGTATGGAAATTGTCTAATGTTAAGACTGCATCTTCATCTTTAGTCAGACGAAGGTTACTGGAAATATAATCAAGATTTTATCATTCAGCGAACAAAACAAAGAAGTGGTTCGATTTGGATATGGTGCTGTATGAGTTATTATGGACTAGACATTGATTGTATCTTTGATGGGAGATTAAATTCAACTAGATACATACAAATTTTGAATGAAAACTTGATTGAATCGATGGAAAAGATACACCAAGACCAGCTGTTCATTTTTCAGCAAGACAATGCACCATGCCATAAAGCCAAAATAATAACTAATTACTAATTATTTTAAAACCAAAACTAATTATTTTAAATTTTAAATCTTTGGATTGATTTTGAATTTAAAGAGCAATGCAGCATAAATACAGACTATTTAAGAAAGTAATATCTAAAATAAGTTGGACATGTTTTTTACATTATTTTAGGTCCGCTTTCGATTGTAACAGGAATTAGACCAGTAGATAAGACCCTATCCGGCCCCGGGGGCCCCCCTCTCAGGAGTATTAAAAAATAAAAATTACTAATTTCTGGGTAACAATTTTTTTATATAATTATTAAAAACAGTATATTTTTG
Organism: Brachionus calyciflorus; assembly: GCA_002922825.1. Taxonomy (NCBI): domain Eukaryota; kingdom Metazoa; phylum Rotifera; class Eurotatoria; order Ploima; family Brachionidae; genus Brachionus; species Brachionus calyciflorus. The sequence continues at coordinate 967,690 of NTPY01000600.1, read as the reverse complement.
CTTTTTTAGAATTTATGGGTGATTTTTTAAAAACAAAGAAATGAAACAATTTTTTTCATTTCTTAGTAGGAAATATGCTCAGCCTTTTTATTTAGATTTTCGCCAAGTTAAAATAAAATTAATTGAACCTTGTGTGTTAAATGCTTGTGGTTTTTGTGTTTTTGAGTGAATATTTTTAGAATTATTGCCTCGGTCGTTGGCAAGGTATCGGGAATTACTATAATATATTAATTTATTTTTTAATAAACAAAAGCATATAAATAATAAAATATAACTAAGGTGATTTAAACTACCATTAAGAAATTGTTTAAAACTATCCACTATAAATTAAATAGTAGAGAATTCATTAAAATTATTAAAAATCTTTAAAATGGACTTAAACGCTGACAAAAAAATTCTTCTCTTTTTTACCATTATCTCACTAAATCTTCTCATCATTTTAATCAATATCAATCGAATACCATTATTCTTAAATTACAAAACCTCAGGACTAAAAAATTTTCAAAAATATATCGATTTACACAATAATATTATTCAAAAAAGCGAGAATGAAACAAAACGTATAACTTTTTGTATTCCCGGCAGTGTTGGTTATGGAAATAAAATTTACACTTTAATAAGCTCAATGGTAGTCGCCATAATTACCGACACAGCTATTAAAATCGAATGGCCTGAGATCGAAAAATTTATCCAGTGTCCATTAAAAGACATCTTCAAGAAATATGATTCACCTAATCAAGATAAGCAATTGCGAATTAACCCAATCGGTAATTTATATTGGAATTATGGAAAATCTCTTAAAAATCTTCAAGATATAAGAATACCATTAGATATGATTGAGTATAAATATGTTAATTATGAACCTTTATTTTTTGCTCTTTGTTCGAATCCATCTTATCACCAAAAATTATTAGATTATGACCTGGTTAAAAAAGAGAGTATTCTAAATGCAAAAGAAGTATTTACTAAAGGTCAAAATTTGAGTGAATCTGAGGCTATAAATCGACTCTACCAGATTGGTTTTGAAGTTGGATCAAATTTATTGAATCAAATTTGGACTTTCGAACCTAAAATTCAAGCTGAAATCGATAAAATTTATAATGAAAATTTTAAAAATCATTTTGTAATTGGAATTCAAATAAGATCTGAGTATATTGATTCTACAGATATCAATAAATTCATAGAATGTGCAAAACATATAGAACAAATAAATCATGCCTCTAGTGTCAAATGGTTTTTGACTTCGGATTCTGAAAAAATAATTGATATTTTAAGCGCTGATTACGGGCAGCTAATTATTAAAGGCAAAGGAAATATCGGTCATGTTTTATCTGGTTCAAATTATTATAGTAGAACTGTCATGGATGTTGAATTGTTGTCAAAAGCTAATGAGATCATAATAACAGGAGGAAGCACATATGGTTTTGTAAGTTCAATGAAGAAACAAATTTTACCGTATTTTGTAGAGGGTAAACGAAATGAAACTGAACAGCCATGTCGAAGAATGAATTTTAATAAGCCACCGAGACGACCAGAAGGATACTCTCTCATCTAGTTTTATTGAATTTTTTTGTTACTAGCGAATCGATGTTCTAGGTCGATTCTAAATAGGACTAAAAATTTTTTAGTCAGTAAGATAAACTAAGTTTATAATTCTAATTTATTTTATATATTTTTGTCGTATAAATATACTTGTTTAAGGGTCTAAATGCCTAATCTGTTATTAAATTTTTTGTTTTGAAGCATTAAAAATGCAAATTAATTAATGCACTTTTTATATTTGTAATTAATGTTTTATTTGTTTCAAGAAAGAATTAATAAAAGTTATTAAAATTTTTAAAATTTATCAGTTAATATTTTCAAATGGTAATCTGGAAGTTGATGTCAAACGAAATTGATGTCTTTATTTTATCGTCTCAATTTCTTCATTTGTAGTATCAGTTTCCTCAATTTACGTTTCTTTATTTGAATCTCAAATGGGTCAATTAAAAAAGTCTAATTTCTGCGAAACTCATACAAAAAACACTAAAATTTGGGAAAGTCAAACAAAAGATTTTTTTTTTAAACAAAATTTTGGTTAAATTAATTTCCCAGATTTTTGCTTAACTTTTCCCTTTATTCACTAATTTTTTATCTGAATTCTTGAATGTTTTGAATCAATTTTGTCCGAGCAAAGTCAACTGTAGGGCAAGCTTGCTGTACTTTTAAATATTTAATCAAATGATAACTGTTTGAATTTAGTTCGAGAACCGAATTATTTAAACTTAAATAAAATTTCTAATCGTCATTTTCTTATTTAAGAAAGAACATCAATTTCCAGTAAATCTTTTCAAATAGTACATTCATATGTGTCATTTTATCTAAAATCAGACTCAGACAAATCTGAAAATTTTTCGAAGCCAATGGCTCAAACTTAAAAATAAGTCTTTAAAAATTATACTCTGGGTTTAATTCGATTTTTAAATAAATTAAAATTATTGTTTGAGTTTAAAAAGATAATAAATATCAAAATTGTATAGAATAATAAATAATTTAAAACTATCAATTTTTATTTGACAAATTTATTAAATTGTTTTGGTATCATATGTTGCTCAGGCCATTTCCACGTGTTGGGTACATAAGATTGATAAGTGGTATCGTATAATTGATCTCTTATATAACTTTCCAAGTCCTCTGGTACTGGATACAAAGTCGCAACATCTGCTTTATAATAATATTTTGATATTTCGGTAGCTATTTTGACCGAAACATCATGAATTTTTTTCATCGGTGGATAAATTCGACCTTCAGCAATATTTTCATCTGTGACTTGATCCGATAAACTCTTTAAAAAAAAAATAATTTCTCATTAAAATTTAATTTTTTTTTTTACTTTAGCAGCTATCAAAAAAACTTCTTCATCAATATGTTTCGACTGAAAAACAGTTGTCGCCAAAGCAACTCCAGGAAATATATAACTATTATTACCCTGTCCTGGTATAAAAGTTTTACCATTATAATTAACTGGTTCAAAAGGACTACCACTTGAAAATAAACATCTTCCATCCGTATTTTTATAAGCTTGCTCAGCTGTACATTCTGCTAAATCTGTTGGATTACTTAAGGCAAATATAATTGGTCTTTCATTAATTTCTGCCATTTTTTTCAATACTGAATCTGTAAAAATTCCACCAGCGCCTGTTGCGCCAATTAAAGCAGTCGGTTTTATTTGTTCAATAGCATCAGTTAAATCGCGAGTTGGTCTAAAATTCTTTTTTACAAACTGAAATTTAGGTCCTTTTAAATTACCTTCTGTACGTTCCTCAATCAATAAACCATCAACATCGAACATAAATATTTTCTCACAAGCTTTTTCAAAGTTAATATCTGCTTCGCTACTAATTGCTCGTGCAAGTAAGTCAGCAATACCACACGATGCTTGACCAGCACCAACAAATAAAAATATATTATCTTCTAAACGAATATCAGTAACTCTTAAACTAGTGAAAATACCAGCTAAAGCAACCGCTGCTGTACCTTGAATATCATCATTAAACATACAATACTTATTTCTGTATTTATTCAAAAATTTATATGCATTTTTAGTGGCAAAGTCTTCAAATTGTATGAGGCAATAATAACCGAAACGAGCTACAACAGCATCCATAAACTCGTCCATAAAATCCTCATAAATTTTACCCTCTATTCTTTTTTCGCGTAAACCTATGTATAAAGGATCATCTAACAAAGTTTGATTATTAGTTCCGACATCAAGCATAATTGGTAAACAATGTGTTGGATCAATACCAGCAAGTGCAGTGTACAAGGATAATTTTCCAATTGGTATTCCCATACCATTGCAACCAAGATCTCCTAAGCCTAAAATACGTTCACCATCGGTAACGACTATAGCTTTAACAGTCGATTCAGGCCAATTACATAAAACATCATAAATATGTCCCTTGTCGTAAATACTTATAAATAAACCAGCTGCTCTTCGAAATGAGACACCATATTTTTGACAGGCTAAACCGACTGTAGGCGTGTAAATAATTGGCATCAATAACTCTAAATTATCCATTAGAACTTTATAAAATAATTTTTCATTTCTATATTGTAAGTTTGTTAGAGATATATATCGATCTAAATCGTCATTTTCTCGTCTAAAATTTTCCATAATTCTAAATGATTGGACTTCTTGAGACAATACTGCTGGTGGTATGAGGCCATGTATACCAAGAATTTGACGTTCTTCAATTGTAAATGCCATTCCTTTGTATAAACTTGGATTTCGAATTAAGTCGATACCTTTTATTTGAGATCTTGGCTTTGAAATCTTTTCCTTGTCATCAACAGCAATATTTTTAATAAACTTGAAACATTGAACATTTATTGCTTTTTGGATTAGTTTTAAATTTGATGGTTTAATCTGTAACATTTTTATGAGTCTTTTTAATTATTTAACAAAAAATCTTTTTTTGTGTTTTTTGTTTCAGAAACAGCCCATTTTTCAAAAATAATAAAGTTCTAAATTTAGAATTTAATTATTAAAAAATTCAAAGGAACTTTAAAGTAAGAAATGTTCTTTTGAATTCAAAATTTCTAATTTTAGCCTAATGTCTATAGCAACATTTTATTAATTCAAAATATCTAGCTTTTATTTTAGTAAAATGACTTAAAAGTTTTTTCGAAAAATTCAAAATCCGCGGTACCTCACCCGAGCTGAACGTTATCAGATTCTTAGCGAACTAAAACGAGCCGTACCTACGAACGTAATATACAATTTTTTTTAGTTTTAACGGGTTAGCTTCTGGTCCAGTAAGACAGTTTTTTATTACATTCAGTGGGTTTTTATCAATAAAATGCTTGCTTGCAAATATTAACATAGATTGCTGGCATTAGACTTTTAATACTGGTTTCGATATCAGTTTAGAATATTCCCTTGAATTTAACGTTATCTGAATAGCAGAAAAAATTCAAAATATATATAATTTATATGTTAATTTATATGTTATGAACCTCGGTTTTCAAGCATAATTTAGTTCAAAATTGAGAGTTCATAAAATCGAATAACATATTACATAAATTTACATGAGTGAGTTCAAAAGGTTGAGTTATTTTTAATTCAAAAATTCGAAGATACATAAAATCGGAGTTCTTAAAATCGAGAATACACTTTATTGAATTTTTTGCTGTCTATTAAAAAAGATTTATATGCTAAGGTGAGGCAAATTTTCAACAAAAAAAAAAGGAACATTTATAGGGGTTGAAAAAATTGAAACCACGATTTGAAATATGTTAGCGGCTCAGAAACATGGAGCGAAGCGCCTTTACCTTGTTAAAATTATTTCTTGTTATGTAAATCTAGTTAAAGCTTAGAGGATGTTTTACCCCGGAATTTCAATTATTTTATTAAAATAACTAATTAATTCTGATCATTAAATAATATGCCTTTTTTAAAAAAAAGATTACATGAGTTTGACCTAATTAAGTTTTTCGAATTTATCAAAAGCTTCAAAAAGCTTAAAATAAAATATTTATTCACAAAGGTCAAACGAATTTCGCCGTTTATGTGTCCAATTTATAATTTAATTTTTGAATCTTTATCTTTCGTTTTGAGAAGGTTTCAAACTATGGAATATTTTACTTCAAGTCTAAAAGACATTTATTTTTAAATTGGCTAACTATAACACGTGATAAAATAGGGTTTTTCAAAATGAGCCTGTTTGTATTAATGCCGTAAAATTCACTGAATAATCCTATTTTAAAATCATACAATAGCTAACAGTATTATTTTTAATATTTATTTTTAAGAAGTGATTTCATAAAGTCAGCAGTCTACCTTAAAATAGTATTGTGGTAGAGAAGCATTAAGTTAAAATATTATGATCATAGTAGAGTCAATTTATAAAAAATAGAAATATTGATTATCAGCAACCGCTAACAATATATATGATGTTACATGAATATTAATCAAAATTTATAAATCTTTTTTTATACTAGAGTGTTGTTGTATATAAACGGCGAAATTCGTTTGACCTTTGTTCATAAATATTTTATTTTAAGCTTTTTGAAGCTTTTGATAAATTCGAAAAACTTAATTAGGTCAAACTCATGTACTCTTTTTTTTAAAAAAGGCATTTTATTTTTAATTTTTTTTCTAAATTTAAAAATTATTTACCGTTAGTTGCATTTTCAACTCCACGGGGAGAAAGCATAAATTTGCTTTTATCCATGCATCTATCCAGCGTTTTGAATTTTTTTTGAATATGCAGTATTAAAACTGAATTTTCAGTATTAAGTCAAATGATGATCTTATGATCATTAAGATCAATTAATTCATTATCTTCCAAAAATTCTAATATTTAAATCAATATAAAGATTCAATCTCTGAAAATGCTAGTCAAACTCATGTAGTTGACATTATTTTTTTTGTTTAAAATTCTATTTAAGTTTTATTTAAAATCACAATTTTTTGATCCATTAGAATGCACATTAATAAAAAAAATCCATTCGCCTAATCAATAAAATATTAAGCTTTCAAAATATCAACTTTTTTCCCAGATTTGAGTTAAATTGTATTTGGTTTTTATATAATTTTCACATTAATTAGCTTTGAAATAATTGTTTTTGATTAAATTTTGGAGGTAGTAGTAGTCTAATCTAAACGCCCTAATCAGGTGCACAACTAGACACCCTTCCCGATATTTAAAAAAAAAAATTTTGAAAATCGGCTCAGGCACTCTTGAGTAAATGCGATTAGAAACTTTTTTTGAGTAAAGTAACTAGAATACTTGAGTTTTTTTTTAAAATATTTTAAAGCTGGTCAAACTCATGTAAAAATTAATTTAAATAATTTTTTTTAACCAAAATTCAAATCTCAATGGCTGAAATTCTTAAATTCAAAACACATTTTTCAACATTTTTGTTAAAAGTTTAAAGGAAAAAAATTTCAATTTATTAATTTAATTTTATTTATATTTAATTGAAGTCAAAATAAAAAATTATTTTTTACTAGCTTCCAATGACCTTATCTTTTCTAAAGCCTCTTTAAGTTCTAGTTCAAGATCAGCGACTCTAGCTTCTGATTTTTGAGCTCTTTCTTCAGTTGATCTTAAGAAAATATATATATAATTACATTTTACTGAAATCTAACTATACATAAAAATTGAATAATCTTACATCAAATCATTTTGAAGTCCTTCAATTGTTTTATATGCATTAAAAACGGTAGATTTAAGCTCTTGTTCACTTAAATGATTCGAATCGTCTAAATTTATACTGTCTAAAAATTTGTATTCTGTATTCGAATCATGAGAGATTATTTCGAATTTAACCGACTTTTCTTTGTTCGTAGCATTTTCTTTCGTCTTTTCTGGAGTATTTGGTTTATTTTGTTGAGATTCATTCTCAATTATTTCATGTTTATTTTCAGATTCTTCAACCTCTTGCATTTCTTCTTTAAATACCTGATCTGTTTCTTCATAATCATCTTCAGTCAAAGCCTCTAAATTACTCTTTTCTCTCGATTCTGTCGCTGACAAATAACCTAATCTATCACTTAGAGCCTTGCGATGAGATTTGTCACCATTCAATTCAGCTATTAACAACTTGACGACATAATTCCATTCTTTTACTTCACTTTTAAATACTTGTAAATTTTGAAATTCTTTTTCGTATTTACTCTCTTCGTTCGCTTTTCGAGTATTTTCTTCTTCAGTTATGATATTATTACATCGACTTTAATTTAACAAATTTTAAAAAATTTATTTTATTTTTTTTATTGTAACTTACTCAGCTAAAGCAATTGAGAATTTTTCTAACTTCTCTGAAATTGTGGCTCCTATTTTTTCTAACACCTCTACTGTAGACGTAGAATCGTATACAATTCTTTTTGCCTCTTCACTCATATCTTCTCTATCTGGTGCTAAACGAATCAAAGCTTGTACCATCCAATGAATCATTTTAGTATGTATATTATTTACTTCTTCGACTATATGTGCATCTTGACTGTCTACATAATGACTAAACGCAGCCATCCATCGATGCAAATTATTGATTAAATCATCATGATCAATACTAAATTAAAATTGTTTTTTTTTAAAGATTTTTTATGTATTTATTAAATTTTATAAATAAATGACTTGATGATTTAATTGTGAGAATTTATCCTTTTTTAACGTAGTGACCTAGATTCTAATTATCAAATCACCCGTGTAAAAAGAATACATTGATTTTAAAGTAAATCTAAAATTTTTGGCCTTTTTGTAAAAGTAGAATGGAACTCAGCTTCAATTTTTTTACAATAAACAAAAGCCAGTTCTCCTTTTTTCCATAATCAAATTAATTTGTTTAATTTTAGGAAGTTGAAGTTCAACTTTCATAAAAAAATTTTGCGGATAATTTTACTCTCATTGAAATGACACCGAAAATTTTTGCTAAAATAAAAAGCTGAGCATCGATCCTTTTTATGTCGTACCGTAGCGACGTTATTTACTATACAGCTTCTATAGTCTCTAAAGATTTTAGCGAATTAAATTTTTTTAGAAATTATATTATACAAAAAAGCAAATTAAACAAATAATTACCGTAAACCCTTGCGAGATAGTGCGTGGGCTATTTTTTAAATCCTGGGTTTTGGTGCATGCGTAAGCGACCACCTATCCCATGTTAAAATCGTCCCCCTTATGATGCGTGCACTGAAATGTGTTTTTTCATATAATAAAAATATTTTTTTTTAAACATAAAAAAGCGGTTTGTTTATTTTCAAAATATACATTCTGATTGGTTACCGAGTATTACAGTAGAAAATTTACATATTTGCAGACTTGTTCAACAGGTGCAAATTTTCTTGCAGTAGGCAACAATTTTTTTTATCGCCAAAAATAGCTTTAAGAGCTTTGCAGAGTGATTTTATCGGTCAAAAAAAAACAAAAAACATGTCCAAATTTTAACTTAAATTTAGTACACTAAGTTGGAACCTTTCCGTCAATGTGAGGAAATTCCTCCGCAATACGTTTATGAAATCCTTTTTAAATTGGATTTTTTTTTGATGATAAACTTAAAAAAATTTTAGGAATTTGAAGCTCCAATATCTTTTGAGACTATGTACACCGGTACATGGTATGCTACGACTATGACAAAAAATTGATGGAAGTACAGTTGATATTTGAAAAACTATAAAAATCGAGATAATGAAAAACTCTCTGTCTAACGAAACTAAAAAATAAACCAAAATAATATTTTATGCAATCATGTTTTGTTAAACAAAAGTGTTTGTTTTAGGATCTTTATCTTTCGTTCTAACAATGATCTACTGTATTAAAGCAAAAAAAATAAAAACTTTTTCTCAATTGAAAGCTACTGTAAATGAAACTTCAAGAATGATTAGTTCCTTACAATATTTAATTCATGATATCATACAAACTATTTATCAACAAAAAAAAATTCAAAATATGTCTTTTACCCAAAAAAAGTTATTTAGTAAAGTCACTTATTTATGTCTCTTTTAAAAAATAAAAACACAATTTGTATAGCTTAAGCATATCAGTATTAATTTGTAAAATATGTCATTATCGAAAAATTTGGTATTTTATGTAATGGCTAATTGTGTTAAAATTTTTTTAGAAATAAATGAAAAATGGATCACGACTAAGAGACTCTTGAAGAAATTCAAGCTTAGGTAAAAGCTTTTTTAGACTCACAGACTGAATTTGATCTTGAGGCTCAAATATCTTATTGATTTAATAAGGTTTTAAATAGTGAGGATTAATTTAAATAGAAAAGACTCGAGTTATTTGCAGATAAATCGACCCTTAAACAAAATTCCGTTCAACCTATTGAGAGACTCATCTAAAATACTTAAAATATTTTTTTTGAATTGGCAAATTACAAAAATTTAAAGTAAAATTTAAAAATGTTTATCTTGTTATTTTATAATATTCCAAAGCCCAAAATTTCACATTTTACAAATTTATAGTAAAATGTATAACTGTGTGTATAATTTATTAATATCTTACATTCTAATTTCAGGATGATCGATTCCATTAGGAGAACCATCTGTGCCTTCTTTTAAAGGTTGGCCTATTGCATTTTCAGTCTTATAAGTCAAATCCATGCAGTCATCCAATGCTTGAAAAAAACTTGTCCATTCCGATTCAGAAATTCGAACCTTTCCTTTACTATTTTCACTAATTATTTGCGAACTCATCTTTTGCTGCCATAAGTCTAAGATATTACTTAGAGTATTGAGACTTTTCGACACACCATTATCTCCGCTTGTTCTATTTCGATAGTGATCATGCAACAATTTAATATCCTTAATTTCGATAAAAATTAATTCTTTTAAGTTTAGTTTTTAAAATAAAATTTCTCACTTACCGAGTTGAGAGTCTCGTATCCTTTAAATTCTTGATACTTTTTCAAATCTCTCACTGGTTCATGTCGACTGGCTACCCGATTACATAACTGTACAAAACTAAATAAAATTCTTTCACCTTTTTTAAGTTTTTCTTCACTTAATAAAACTGAATCACCATTGAAAAGTTCGCTATCTTTAGCAACTGTATCTAATATTTTTTTCGTTTGACTAAAGAGATTGCTTACTTTATCAAATTCAGGAACTAAGATTAATTCGCCCCAATCATCACTATAATAAATAAAATTATTTTTCTATTTTTTTCCTTTTTTTTAAATGAAAAATTTACAAAGTGTTTTGTTTGAGGTATTTTTTCAATTCAATTAAATCATTGCGAGTTTTTTCAATTGATCTTTTTAAATCTCTTTCCTTAGTGACAATTTCGTTTCTCAATTCATTGAGAGATTCTTTCCAATTTTCAATTAATTTTTGAATTTCAATTACATCTTTCGTATCACGATCACTTTGTAATAAAGCAAAATGTTTGCCTAGTTTAGACCAAGATTTCTCGGCTATATTTAAGCGCTTAGCGGTGCTAAGCTTGCTTTCGATTACTACTTTATAACCAATACTATAGCTTGTTTTAATCCATAGATCGCGTTCGTCAATTATTGATTTTATGGCAGCCTCCAAACGTTTACGTTGTAATTCGTAAAGTTCATGATATTCTGCCAATAAGGAAGCATTTTTCTCGGCATCTTCAAGTGCTTTTTTAAGCTTAAATTAAGAATATTTTTAATTCTATGATTAAGTTAAATTAATTAAAAATTTTCATGCAAAAGATTTAAAAAAAAAATCAATCAAAATTTGAAATTTTTTGATTAAATTTTTTGCTAAAATAAAATTATTTTAACCTATTTTTTCCTTTAAAATCAATCTTTCGCGTAAGAGAAAATCTTGAACTTAACACTAGAAATTCCGGTTTTTTAATTTTTCGAAAACCTAGAAATTTATCTTAATTATATTGATGCTAAAATTAAACACCGTGCTTTCTAGCGCTGAAAGAAGCCGGAAAAAAAGAATTATATAGAATAACTGACTAGAAAAACTAAAAAAAAATAAGAGTCTCCCTCATCCTCACTAAAAAAAATCTTCTTCGCACAATAAAAAAAACTGAGACTTACATCTTTTTGGTAGATTGCTGCTTGTTCGGCTATTTGTTTGTCATGTTCTTTTACATAAGAAAGCTCACTAAATTTAATTTTATTATTTTTTTCCTCCAATATTTTTTTAATTGAATTTAAATTTTACTCTGTCAAATAATTAATAGTTGATTTAAACTCCATAAGCTCTTCTGTAAGACGTCTGTCCAAAGCTCTTTGAGCGACAACTTCTTCATGAAGACTTTTGATTTCTCTAGGAACTCTAGATAACAAATTAGCATAACGCTCTCTTAACTTGGATAAAATTTCACCTCTTTCCTTACACTCAACTGTGACCTAAAATTTAAAACTAAAACTAAAAACCACAGAATTTTTTTAAAAAAATTAAACTTACTTGTCGAATAACTTCATGAAAGATAATATTGTAAATATCTTGTTCTTGTTTAATAATTTCTAACAAATTATGCAATTGAGTCGGACCCTTTTGATCAATAATATCAGCACCGACTCGCTTTAATAAAGCATCCATTGTATGCTTCAGTTGTATCACTTCATTTCTACCAACTGGTTTCAATGATGGAAAAGTGGTTACATGATTTAAATGGTCTTCTGTCAAAGCTGTAAAATTACTTAACAAAAAAATCAATAATTTAATCAAAAGATTTAACATTCAAAAATCCTTTAAATTACTTTTCTTCCACTTTCAAAGGCCAAACCCCTTGATTTTTAGCTATTTTAAACTCGTCGGGAATAAGAGTATCCGGAATTTGAATTTGCTTTAAAAAATTTTCATAATTAAAATGAAAATAAAATATTGTTAAAAAATATTTTACCTGTTCCGATGTCGAATTACTCGCTCTAATTGCACTTATGTCATATTTAGATGGAAATGGTTTAGTTAGATTTTTAGATTGTAAAACTGAATCGTAGATAAAAGACATATCCCTTTTAAGAAAATTTTTATTGAAGGATAAAATTTTTTTCTTCTAATTTTTTTAAAGTTACTTTCCGGCACCACATGAACAAATAGGTTGCTCCGTAAGGAATTTAAACTTTTCTCTTTGTTTTTCGAAATTCCATGCATTGTCTGGACGCTTTATCACAGACTTGAATTTAATTAATTTTTTTTTTCGGTTTTGTTAATAATTTCTTAATAAATTTTTTTTTACTGGATTAGTTGGTTTTATTCCGTTTAAAGTCTTCTTATTTGGTGGTCCTATGTACTCTTTTGGTTGTTCGGCTTGTTTAAATGCTACAATAAGATCATTTGGAATACATTTGCTAAATTTTTTAGTTGCTTCTTCGTTTTTTATTTCAACTAAAAAAATTAGAGTCTTTTTAAAGTTTCTTTTAAGGCAAAAAAAATGATGAATAATCCTTCGTATTATATGTAAAAAAATTAATTTTCCTATTCCTAAATTATCTAACGTAAACACTTGATAGATATACCATGGAATACAATTAAAATCATACGACTCTTCCTTTCTCAGAAAAGGACAAATTTTAAAAAGCATATTATTTTTTACACTGTATCCCCGATTTTATGAAATTTGGTTTATCATCGAATTTATGAAGTAAAAAAACTATAACCTTTTGAACTAATGCTTATGTAAAAGTATGGAATATGGTTCCGATTTTATGAACTATCAATTTTGTGAACTAAGTATGGATTACAACCGAGGTTCATAAAATCGGGACTGAGTCCAGATTAAATACATTGTAGTACTCTGTATTGATTATTGTCTTCAGAGGAAAGAAAAGGAAGAGTGTAGGAACAAAATGCAGACAAGTTAGTTTTAAATTGAAAAGTACCTTAAATTATTGCAATTTTTTTTCCACAAGAAGTCTAAAATTTTATTAGTCAAAATCTTTCCAAGTCGAATAAATAAAAAAAAAATAGTCATTTATAATTTTGTTTATTTTCTCATTTTTACGCTCAATTTTGTATTCAAAATCAAACCGTTACCTAAATTCAAAAATATCTACAATATTATATTTTTTTATTCGAAATTAATGAATTTAATTGCAATGTTGAGATCATATTCACCAGTTCTAAAAAAAAATTCAATTTCGGTTTTTTAGAAATTATTCTGAATAGAGTAATTTCGGTAAAAAGAGAAATTATTCTATTTTTTTTATATATTTTGATAAATTTCTTTGTATTTTAAAGAAAGTTTATTAGCTTGACACCAAATTACCATTGAGAAATAAAAAAAAGTTTTGGAAAGAGTTAAATCCTCATAATTATTCCCTTGCTTTATTTATTTTTTATATTTAAATACTTTCATAAAATATTCTAACTTTTATTTTCGATGAAAGGCACTACACAATCGTTTATCTCCTTGGTAGATCCAATTTTAGGAAGTTTTTCATATTCATTTTTAGCAATAACACTCATCTTTATGTCTTATTCAAACATTATTATTCCAAAAAAAGATTTTTAATTAATTTTTTTAGAGAAAAATTATTGTATAAAGCTTGATCTGATTTTTGATTTTTTCTCATTTTACTCACTTATGTTACCATGACAACACCTCTTATTTTCTCAAAGAATATTTTAATGTATCTTTTTTTTTTTAAATAAATTCAAGTTTTTTATTTTTCAAGGATTTCACTTTTTAATAGATAAAATAAATTTTAATTTTCAAAAAATTATCCTTTTGTTTCCAAAGATTTTCTCGATCAAATTTCTCAATAAGAACAAAAAAATAAGCTAATTTTAATTAGTCTCTTTCAAATTAAAATTAAATGTTAAAAATTATACATGCATTAGGTTTGAAACAAATTCCCATAGCAACTAATAATTAAATTTTTTTTCTTCTTAATGAAAAAAAAATTTAATAAAACCTAAAACGTTTTCGAAGTAATTTTTTTTTATTTTTAATTGAGAGCTTTTCTAAAGTTAAACACTTCCTTGACGGAAAAAAAATTGTGAAAATTTTCTACTTTTTTATTACATGCTGAAAGTTTTTGTCTAAACATGGCTGTAGATCCTGAGGGTACATGGAATTTAGAACTTGATGAAACTATATTACAGGATTTGTATGCCTGGATTGATCAAATTCCGCTTTCGAGGCCTAAAAGACGAATCGAAAGAGACTTTTCTGATGGTGTTATGGTTGCCGAATTGGTAAAATATTATTTTCCAAATTGGGTTGAATTACACAATTACGCACAAGCAAATAACACTCAGCAAAAAATGATAAATTGGGGCTTACTTAACAGAAAAGTGTTTTCTCGATTCGGTTTAAATGTTCCTGAACATGTTATTCGAGGAATTAGTTTGGGAAAAAACGGTCTAGTCGAAACTTTTTTATATAATCTAAGAATAAAAATTGACGAGTGAGTTGACATTAGAAATTTTCTTAAAAATTAATTTAAATTTTTATTGTTTTAGCTATTTGTATGGTATGGAAAATAACACATCTGATCCTGAGTATAGAAATTTATTCAGAGCAAATAAACAAATGAATCCTTCTCCTAGAGTTGGTGCTAGACAAAATGAAGACCTTAATTATCAAGTTCCACGTAAGTCAATAAATTTATAATTTTTTGAATTTTGTTTTAATATTTATTTTTAGCAAAACTTCCGACAGTTACTAAAGCAAAGTATGCAAAATTTTTTTATAATAAATTTATTCAAGAATTTAAATTTTTTTTTAATCCTAGACAAGCGATTACTGGTGATTCTGTTCCGAGACTTCTATATGAGGAAAAAGAACAGGAGTGCATTGCCAAAGATGAGCAGCTTCAAGTATTTTTTTTATTTCTAGACTTAGGTAAAAAATATATTAATTAAGTTAAGATTTTGTCGTTAAGATATTGAATGCCAAAATAAGAAGATTAGAGCATTTGTTACATTTAAAAGACGTTAGGTTGCAAGATTTGACAGAAAAATTAGAAAAAAATGTCAAGATTAAAAAATAAGCGTAAGCCAAGTTAACACTAGAGAATCTGAATCAACACTATTTTTTGACAAAAAATAACTATGAAATATTTTACAAATTAATTAAACATTTGTTTAAAAAAGCCTTTAATTCACTGATCTTCAGCTTTATTTTGTGTCAACTAAAAAAAAAATAAAAAAAGAAATTCAAGCGTGCGTTTTTTTACTAAAATTTTTATATTTAATATGTTTTAAATAAATTTTTTGTTTGATTTAAAATTTTTAAAACTATCGTTATTTGATGGAGATAGTGCGTCGGCTATTCTTTAAATGCTGGATTTTAATCAACGAATAAGCGACCATCGTTCACATTTCAAAAATCGACCCCCTTATTGTACATGCATCAAAATTTATTTTTTAAATGCTGCGTTATAACACGCCGAGTCAAAAACCGAAAATTTTATCTTAACCCCGCTTTAAAAAACTAAAATTAAATCTGAACCAAAAAATTCAAGTATTTGAATTATATTGCTGGATAAAAATTCAAGATTGAAAAAAAAATTTAAAAATTATTTTTTATACAAAAAAAATTCGATACCTTGATTGTGATGCGGGGTTAAAAAGTGCACAATAAAGACTTAAAATTCGAAACAATTGCAGGTATTTTATTTATTTTAAAAGTTTCCACTGTTAAATCTTGGTATCGAATCACAACTGTATGGTAAAAAAAACGGACTCAATTAAAAAAATTATTTTTTGAACTTTCTTATTTTGTATATTTCCTTACCGTATATCCTTGCAAAGAAGCCCGTGGTATAAAACCCAAAAATCGGGTTTTAGCCCATGGGCTACGTACCATCGATCCCATGTTATAATGACCCTAATTCATCGACCATGCTCATAAACCCGATTTTCGGGTTTTAATGCGGAGTTAAATATCGAAAATCAAAAATTAATGCGGGGTTAAAAATCGAAATTTATAATTAGCCAAGAATATTTTTAATCAATTCTTATACTTAAATAAAATTCCAAAGCACTTAAACACCTCTAAAATTACCCCAATTTTAAAGGATAACTCTAAAAGTTGCAAAGAATTAAATAATATTAGACCAATCTCTATTTCAAACAG
>NTPY01000600.1:935550-949874 GCA_002922825.1 Brachionus calyciflorus | reverse complement strand
ATAAATCAATTTGGATTTTGCTTTTTTTTTCGTTAATTTTAGAATATAAACGATTTTTTTAAAAACTTTTTAACACAGATTTTAATCAAAAAAATTTAATTATAAAAATAAGTTTCAAAAATTTTTAAATATTTGTAAATATTGGAAAACTATTTTCATCCTAATTTTGGTTGGCCTTTTTTCTAATAAGGAATTAAAAGGACCAATCTAGCTAAAGGTTCAGTAGCTTTCGAATCTCTTTCACTCAGAGATCTTTTTTCAAAACGTTTCTAAGTATTTAAAAATAAGTCTAGTTTAATTGTGACCATAAATCATTGAATTCGTGAACTTTAAACCGTTGAGGATTGTTAGTTTTCTTTTCTTCATATCTTGTTTGGTGGATAAAAATTATGTTTGAAAAAATTTTTTTCAAAAATTAAAAACAAATTGGGTACAAATTTTTTGTTTTCTGTGTTAAAAAGTTTTTGACAAGGCCATGAATTTCTATGGCGAAAATTTTTTTAAATGAGGATATCAGTAATTTAACTGTGAGTAACAGATTTTTAACCGTGGATACTAGGTAGACCCTATTTAAAATGTAGTAAAATCTTTTTGAGTTATCCTAGTTTGCCAAAAACTCTTTCTTAGCCAACAAGATCTGATAAACAAATTTAAGAAAATTTTTTTACCTTCAATTTTAAAAATTAAGAAACAAGCTAGAGACCTATCTTATCTATTACTATATTAAAAAATTAAGGAAAATTAATAACATCAAGGAATAACCGAAAAAAATCATGTTTATATTGCATTTATTAACACTGGCAGTTTATTCCAGAAATTTTTGATTTTTCATTCTACGATCAATCATAAATACAATTAAAAAGGAAAAAAAAATCAATTTTTTAAAACTTTATTCAAATTAACTTTTAAAATCAGTTTTAAAATCATATATTTGTTTTTCTTTTTTGTCACCACCACCTAGTTTAACTTGATTTAAAATATCACCCAAATTATTGAACAATTTTTCTTTAGAAAAAAAAAATTAAATTGTAAAAAGAGGAAATTAATTGAAAATTTCTTATAAATTACCATTTTTCTTTTCTTTTTTTAATTTTTTTTTCATTTCCATTTTGAGCATTTTTTTAGTACGTGGTATGTCTTCAGTCTTATAGATTTCATCTTCATCATCACTGTCATCTCGAGCTTTTCGCTTTAGTGATTCTGGTTTTTTAAAACTGGATTCTTCTGGAATCATTTGAGCTTTTATTTTTTTGCTTACTTTAGGATTCAAAATGACATCAGTTTTAAACGATGCGTTTTTGACCATTCTTTTCTCAGCTTCTTCTTCATTATCATCGCTATCATCTTCAATTTTCTCCTCGTTTTCTAATGTCTCAAAGTTAACCTTAATCGGTTCATTTGGTTTGATTTCCATACCCTCAACTACTAATTTAGTATCTTCTATTGAATCTATCATAGATTCTTCTTCTTTTAATAAAGCATCTATATCGAAAGCCGGGCTAAATTGAGTTATAATTTTTGTCTCAACTGGTTTTTCAACTTCAGGTGGTTGGGTGTAATAAGTCAAACGACCCGATATCCAATCATTTAATATATGATGAGCTGCTTTACGAATGTCAGGTACGCCTGTTTTTTTAACCTTGCCGCATCGTTTGGCTACTTGGTTCAAGAAGTCATTTACATCAGTGAATTCTGAGATTTTATATCGCATTATTAGTTGATCTTTACTACAACGCTTGAGTAATAAATCAACTGGTGCTACTGGATCTTCTAAACTCTCGATCTAAAATTAAATAAAAAATTTAAAACTAGATTTAAATAGGTCTAAATATGGGTCATGTCGACAATGTGCACAATGGTTCACAGATTTGGTGAACATTTGGATCATGTCGACTTTGTGAACTTTTTGTTCACCAAATTTTTGGTCACCTAATTCGTCAACATTTTTGAAAAAAATTTTAAGTAATAATTTTTTTGTGAAAAAAATAAAAAATTTGTGAACATTTTTAGATTTATGTGAACAATTATAAACAATTATAAAATGTTAGTTAGTCCAAATTAATATTGCAAAAACAATTGATTTAATTAAGTTACATTTCGAACGCAATTTACATCAAAATTCGATCCTTATGATATTCTTTAGAAACAATAAATTATGCACACTTTTTATTGAAAAAATTTAATGATCGATGAATCTCTTTATGCTAAAGTAAAGCATTAAAATAAAATATTAACTATACTTATAAGGCTAGGGATACTTTTTCCCGATTTAAAAAATATTTATTACTACTATTATATTTTTATTATATTTAGGCAAGGACCTGAAAAGCACTCAAGTATGTCCATTTGGCTTAATCTAACCGAAAAATTTACAATCACATGGTAAAGTATATTTGGAAATAGTTCGAACAGAGAAGCTGTAATTTTGTTTGTGATCATTTAAATGTTAATCACACAAACAATTTTTCGGATCCCGACTCGAGAGCGTGTACAAACAGAATAGAAAGTCTTTTGAATGCTTCAACAAACATCGATTTAAATACATGAGGGGAGAGAAAAAATCAGAGATACAAAGTTATTTAGACGAATTCACTTGGCGCTTTAACAACAAGTTAAACAATTATAAAGTAGTCTGTTATAATCGAAGATACAGATGAAGATATATTCAATTATGAGAACGAAGTACTAAAGTCTAATCATTGAAATTTTTCACGCTGAAGGTGTTTTTTCAAGCTTTAATAATAGGAATTCAAATAAAGTCAATGAATTTCAGTTGTATATAAAGAGAAACAGTTTATGATTAATTAAGCTTTGACTAAACATCATAATCATGTTGCCTGTCCAGAATGTGGTAAAATGGTGAAAATTGAATGAGGATTAAAACTACATATTTCAAAAATGCATAAATATTAATTTTATTTAGTCAAATTAGGATGTTTTTTTAAATTTAAAAATTAATATTTTTGGCAGAGATTATTGGTACAAAACACATAAATATTTTTTCAACACACAAAAAGAGATTATGGTGGAAAAATATAATTATTGAAACTTATAAGATCCAATTAAATAAAAATACTAAGAGTTTTTTATGATACAAATAATCACTTTACAAGAGCTTTTATTGATTTTTAGGCACCCATGCTATGGTTAATTTGCCGGTTTTATATTACCGAATAGGGTTTTAGTCCAACCCGAACAATGTAAAGTAAATGCGTTCTTACTAATTCTTATGAGGAAAATAAAATATTGATTCCATGAAAAAAGTCTGTTGCCCCTAAATTGAATTAGAACTTAGTAAAGTTTAAGTTTTTAAGAAAATCGAAGATTAATTTTTTTGAAAAATATTCCATTTTTATAAAAGATTTTAACAATCATTAAAGCAATTACTTACTCTAATACAATTTTTAAGAGCTAAAGAAGCGCTATCCTCATCTTTGGACATAACAATACCAGGTGAATCCAATAGTTTAATATGTTTATCTAATTTAATTTCTTGCATACACCTAGTTAAACCTGGTACAGAACCAATTTGACAAGCATGTGATCTCTTCAAACTATTTATTATACTACTTTTACCCACGTTAGGTAAACCAATAATACCAACTGTAATTGATTGTTTGACATCATTAATTCGGGTATAATTGTTGAGTAATTTAACTAATAAATCAGCACCGAGACATTTTGATGATGTTAATAAATTTGAATTGGCTTGGTCCACTGGAACACTTGACTGAGACTAATTTTAAAAAAAAAATTCATAAAATAAAAAAATTAAAATTTTAAAATTTTTTTGTTAAGTACCAATCGTTCATTTTGACTTTGAGTTGAAGCCTTAAAAGCTACAGTTGGATATTGTGAACGTAAATATTTTAACCAAGCTTGAACATTAGTTTTTGGTACAAGATCAATTTTGTTCAAAAGCAAAACTAGTTTTTTAGTTTGACCTGAGTTTAAGATCATTTCTTCAACTTGAGGACATCGTGAACCTAATGGATCACGTGCATCTAACACTTGAATAATGACATCAGCAGCATCGACTACTTTTTTAAATTCTTTATAAAAAGTTCTTAATGATGTTTCTTTTTCGGAATTTTTCGAACCAAAATTATCGAAAGGATTCTCTTTGCCTAATAAATTTAAAGTTCGATTAAATTGTTCTTGTTTCTTTTGGGCTTGTTTTAACAAGTCATCAATGTCTTTGAATTCATTTGGTTTACTATTGGTCTCTTGATTTTTTTTACGTTCTAATTTTTTTTGTTTTTTCTCTTCGAGTTCAGCTTGTTTTTGCTTTTCGGCAGCTTGTAAGATCTCCTCCTTAAACGGATGTTTACCTGGTACTCGAATAGTCTTACTACGATGGCTCTTTTTCATTTCTTTAGCATCTTTATCCTTCTTGACTTTTTTGTTGTGTTGACGAATTCGTTTTTCAATTTTGTAACGTTTTTTACATGTTATACGTTTACTTTTTTGGCCTTAGCAAAAAAATTTTTATTTTTAACCTGTAAATGGCATAAAAAAGGAGATACTTACTCAATTTGACCATTCTGAGTTTTTATTTTATTTTAAAAGATTTTAAAAATTAAAAATTTTTGAAAAATACACGTTTTTTGAATAAATTTTTATTAATGAAATAAAAAAAAAGTTGAAAAACAAAAATTTGCATGCAAGTTGCAAATTTAGCTTGAAATTTTGATTTGAAAATTTGCAATAGAAACAAAACTTAGCGTCTAAATTGTCTTGATTATTACTGAAAAATTATGATTTTTTTTTGTGAAAATTTCAAAAATAAATTTTGACTCTTGATTCTCATTTTTTGTTTGAATAAAAATGACTGGAAATGATGGAAATGGCGCAAATGATAAAGATGTGACAATTCAAAAGAATCCAGATACAAATGGTAATGAAAGTGAATGGGATAGTTTGTATGATGATTCAGGCAAATGTCTCAATGCTCAATTCGAAAAGGTTTGTTTTTAAATAGATTAAATTGAAGCTTTTTTAGTTTGAGGTTCCATAAAAAAGTATTTTTTCATAAAAAGCTTTCAGATTAGTTTAGTAACTACTGCTTATCAGATACAATATCATCATATTCTGATTGAATAAATCCTTCTTTGAATGTAATTTAATGAAGCTAAGTTTAAGAAATTTCATTTTCAAATTTTAGGGACAGCCTGATTTATTTATTTTTACCCAATAAAAAAATTTTTATTTGTATGCGATTCAATGCTAAGGAGTTAAAAATTTTAAGTTACATTCAAAGTCAACTTCTGTTTTGATGAATATCCGAATAATTTAAAAAACAATTTATGTGATATTTTAAATTTTCATTTGTTTTTTTTTTTTAAAGTTAAACCTTAAAAAAGAAGAAGAGTATGAATCCAAAGACACAAAAAAGAAAGTAGTGCCTAAAGAGAAAAAAAACGAGAATAATGAGGAAATAAAGTCAGAAGAGAAAAAAATTGACTACTTGAAAATCGAAGCAAAAACAGAAGATGAAGGTTAGTCATCTCAGATTTTCTACTAACGTAATTGCTCGATTTTAACGACATGTCGTTAAAGTTGAGTATTCGGGTTTAACGACAGGGCCTTATAACATGTAAAAGATTATATAACGACATGTCGTTAAAATCGAGCAAATACGTTATCTATAAAATTTTTGTTCTAAAAATTTAATTAATAGAAAATTGGGATTCGTCCGTATATGCGCATATTCTAGAAATATACGATTTTCCAATTTCGTTTAAAAACGAAAACATTATGAATTCTCTAAAGGATGAAAAGTATGATTTTTTTTACCTCAATAATAATTTAGATAATTTTTTTTATTTTTAACTAAAAGAGGTAATCAAAATTTAAGTTTAAAATGGGTAGATGATACCCATTGCTTAGGAATATTTTCAAATGCAGCCGAAGCTGAAAAAGCTTTGAAACTGGAAAATCCAATGCTTAAGCTACGACCTATTTCTCAAGCCAGTTTAGAGAGCAAACGAATGGCAAAGAGAAAAATCGAATATTTGAAACCGTATAAACCAAGACCTCAAACAAGTAGTTTTGTTGCAAGTAGATTGATTGGTCAATCTCTTGGTTTAAGTAGTATGCTTTCAAAAGACAAGCTTAAATCTGAACGGGATAAAATTAAACAAGCTAAAGAAAAAATTGTCAAGGAGAAAGATTTAAAAGATTCCGTTTGGAATGGAAATGTTTAAAAATAATTAAACATATATAATATATATATCTTTTTTACATTTTTTTTGTATATTTAATGTATTAAAAATTCAATATTTAAAATTTTTTTAAATAAATTTGATGAAATTGATCATTTATTTATCATTTTTTTTTAATCTTAAAAAATTTAATTTTTAAAGCTTGGAATAACTTGAGATACAATTAATCATGATGCTGCATTTTGCTAAATGAACGCTTTTAGGAAATAATACGATACCGAAGAAACAAACGTGATGGCAACTAATTGTCAATAAATTTATTTAAATAGATTTTTTTTAAAGTCATTAATAATCAATTAGGCAATTCAATTAAATACAGATTTGGTTTGGTTTAAGTCATTTAAACTCGTATTTGGCTGGAGCTATTAGCTGTCACCTCCGAAAGCTGTGGCTTTTTCGAGTTGCATAATCAGAAAGCAGTGGTAACTGCGCAATTTTATACTTGATAATTTACCTTAACTTCAAGAGAGATAATTAGAAGCGATTGATTTGAATTTATAAAATTTAAAAGCTCATCATCAAAACTACAAGATAAATACTGCAATTCTATCAATTTTATGTCGTAGCGTAGTCGTATCCTACTAGCGTAGCGTACCTTACTACTGTACATTCGTATTAAACTGAAATTAGAATTACAGCTAAATGAGATAAAAATTTTGTGAATTCACAATAAAAAATAAATAAAAAATTCATAACAGGTTTTTTTTTATTGGGAAAAAATCTGAGCAGTAAAGAGTCCATAAAAATCCTAAAAAAAATTTTTGTTATTACAAAAGAGCTAAAAAAAGCGGTTAAAATTTTATTTTGAGTTTATAAAATTAATTTTTTCACCAAAACTGAGATTTTTAAAAATTGAATTTTGTAAGTAATAAAAAAATAAATCATGCTCTGAATTTTTTATTTATTTTTTATTGTGTTTTCACAAAATTTTTATCTCATCTAGCTGTAATTCTAATTTCAGTTTAATACGAATCTACGGTAGTTAGGTAAGCTACTCTACGTTAAGGACGGTACGGCAACGACATAAAATCGATAGAATTGAAGTATAAATAAGTAGTTAATCTAAAAATTAAATTTGAAATTTTGAAATAATATTTTTATTTATTTACAAAAATAACCGTTAGGTCAGCTGCTTGAAGGTTTAGCGCCCTTCTTTCAAAAAGCTTGTTAAATAATAAACCACATATAAGTAATAATAAAGTAAACACAGGTCGTACTCAATTGTTTAAGAAAATAAACATTCCGGAATTCTCTGATATTTTAAAAATTAGAAATAGATTTCAATTCATTGCCAATAATTTAATAGTCTATTAATATTTGAACTAAAAAATCTTGAATTTTCGGTTTCAAAATAAAAAATGATAGGTTAAGGTTAAATTTAAAGAAAAAAAGCTCGAAAAATAAGTTTTGATTATTAACAATTTTAATAAATCGATATAATAAATATCTTTATTTATTTTTTTTTTGAAAATTAAATTAAAAAGTTAAATTAAAAAAAAATAACCAAAACTCTTCTCAGTATTTTAATAATTAAGTCCACGTTAAACGAAAAAAAAAAAAAGAAAAAAAATTACAACCAAAAATTTTTTTTTTTTGGAAAAAAAAATTAAATTTTATCTAAGTCTTCGTCTACTATGTGAAAATCGTCCTTTATTATAAATTACTGTAGACTCATCTGAAGATTTTTCCTTTTCCATCTCATCTTCTTCATTTTTAACAATTCTCAACAAATTTTCATCATTTCTTAATCGCTCAGTGATGGCTAAGTCGAATTCTTGATCAAATGAATCGATTAATTCCGATTTTTCGAGAGTTTCTTCAATTAATTTGTCTTGGCTATCCTCTGATTTCAATTGAATATTTTCCAATGTTCTCTCCAATACTTTTTTGAATAAATTCTCTTTGGCTAAATCATTTTTTCCCGATAGAATTTTTCGCTTTTTAGCCGGCATACCCGAACAATACGCATCTGAAAAATTTCTATCTCTATTTTCACTTTTATTTTGTCTATCATTTTCGATCACCGGTAACCACTCTTGTCTTATTTTACATTCTTCTTTTACTTCACTAAAATTTTGATCAATATCCATTGAACTACCCGACAGAGTCGACGAAGCACTGTCGTATCTATCTTCTTCACTAGTCAACGAAGACATTGGTTTCTCTTCTTCTTTATAAACAATTAAGTCTGTTACAAGACTCGAATTAGTTTGAACTCGATTAAGAATCTCTTGTACATGATTACGAATAAAGCCTTCAAATGGTGAAAACAACGCACCAAAAGAACTCCCTGAACTGCCTGAGCTCAAACCAGATCTTAATTTTTCTACAGCTACTTGTAACAATTTGGTATCAGCATTGCGACAACAAGCTCGAAATAAATTAACTAATTGATTTAGGAAATTTTGAAAATGCTCAAATAGAACAAAGCTCCATGTTTGTTCATTTGAGCCCTCACTACGCAAAGTATCATCAAATAAATG
Source organism: Brachionus calyciflorus (assembly GCA_002922825.1). Lineage (NCBI taxonomy): Eukaryota > Metazoa > Rotifera > Eurotatoria > Ploima > Brachionidae > Brachionus > Brachionus calyciflorus. Next base: position 941,167 of record NTPY01000600.1, on the reverse strand, counting down.
TTGAAAAATTTTCTTAAAATTTAATTTGACTAATTTTTCGAATGATTTCTTAAAATCAATTTTATCATCGATCACTTCAAATTGATCTAAATTTATATTCAGACCATTCACGTCTACGAATATGTCATTGTATAAACGATCTACAAATTGGGCTGTATGAGCTGGTGTCAAACAATTTTCATTTGATAATTCAAGTGAATTTAAAATGTATTGACGAAGTGGTTGACGTGTTTGTTCAAAGACACGATGACGATTATTACCTCTAGCCAAATCGATCATATCGCCTAGATTTAACGATTGAAAAAAAACGTTAAATATGTTTATTAGACTAGGTTGGCCATCGCTATTATTAACAACTTCGTCTAATTCATCCGAGCCAAACATTCGCATGAATTCTCTTAGAGGTTGATTTAAGCGCTGTTCGTTTGGTTGCGAAGAATCCATCAGGTTAAATGCTTCTCTTAATATGGCTCCAGCAACTCGATCTTGATTAGGTTGATTAGGCTGAGTCGGCGTAGTTGTAGTATTAGGCGGGTTACTCTGAGGTATTTGAATTGATGAGAATAATTGGGATAACGGATTTAAACCACCGGAACCGAATAGCATTGATGCTAAACTACCCATATTTGCCGACGAACCACGCGGTGAATTAATTAGAGGCGTTGATGTCGGTGTTTGGGTAGTCGGTGTTGTATTTTCACTAGTCGTAATTGTAGTTATACCAATTTGACCTGGTAAATTACCAATATTGACTCGAATTTGTTCATTTTGATTTTCACTACCTCTTAATGTCGATTGTAGAATGTTACTTAAAAATCTTGATATATTATCGGATGGTTGATTATTTGGCGCTTGTTGTTGTTGTTGGTTTTGGGTTTGTTGATCGCCAGCTGGATGTCGACGTCTTTGACTTTGAGTTTGATTTTGTCCAGGTTGAAATGAATTATAAAAATGAACTGAATTGCATGGTAAATATTGATCGTATGAATTGCTAGTTGAATAATTAGTCATTGGGATATTTGGTCGCGATTGTCTTGGGCCTAAAGGTGGTATAGGTATTTGAGTTGGATTTGGATTTGTTTGAGGCTGAGTTGTTTCTTGACCGCTAGTACTAGTAGTTGAAGTAGTAGTAGTAGTCGATGTCGAAAAAGATTGGGTTGATCTAGGGCGTCTCCTTATAAAAATTTGATTTCCAGCTGGACCTGATGGTGCACTACCAGTAGGACCTAATCCAGCGCCAACTTGTAATGGTATTTGTATAGTAGCCTCAACTGGTACAGCTGCACCAATTATAGTTGAACTAGCATGTGACATTGAGCTCATCGTATGCATTTGTCTCGGTGGCCTATCTCTAATATTTACATGTAAATCACTTAAATTATGAAATAAATGACCTAATAAATGCATCATATCGTTTATATTATTACAAAAACGTTGACGACGATTATCCCCGCCTAAGACTATGACATTTGGGTTATTTGTTACATTATTATTCGTTTGGTTTTCTGAAGTATTATTAAAATTAAAAGTATTTGTAGAGGAGTTTGCATTTGGGGACTCGGGAGGCTCGTTGGCATCATTAGTTAACATTGTGTGATATTGTTGTAAAAAAGGTTGAAATCGAGAGTAGGCATCCATGACTGATTGAGTCATTTCAGCAAGAACTTCGACTCCAATGCTTTGTGGAGTAGCTGGTTCTTGTTGTTCTGGTTGTTGAGGTTGTTCATTTTGTGGAGGTGGGTTTGGTGTAGTATTTTCAGAATTTTGATTTGCTCCAGAAAATAAATTTGAAACTCCAGGTATTCCAGCAAGGGAAAAAATTCTCGGATCGATTGGTCCGCGTATATTTTGTTGATTAGTCTCGAATCCAATAATGTTATTACCATCAGTCAAAGCTGTTGTAGTTTGTATAGAACCAACAATAATTGTACTATTTGGTGTATCATCTAATGGTGCACCACTTTGAATTTCTCTTAAACGATTCAAACGAGCATCAGCCATTGTTAAGAAACGTCGAATATTTCTAATACGTGAACGTATTTCATTTTCGTTTACAATTTGCGAGACGTTTCCCAAATCAATGTGAACTTCCATGCCGTTTGAATCAGCTGATGTTGTTGTGTTAAATCTGGCATTTTGACCGAATTCACCAAGACCGCCTATTAATTGTTGAATAATATTTTGGACATCTGGTTGATTTGGAGTCGTTGTCGGTTGAGGTTCTTCTGTATTTGATCTTGGTCTATTTCCTGTTTGAGTAGGTGGAATTCGTTGAACTAAATGTAAAGTTTTTCCATCAACATCTTTAAATGTTTTTAAAATTAAATAAACAAGATTTAAAAAAAAAAAAGATGGATTAACAAAATTTTACCGAATTCACTTAATAAATTTGTGTCTTTTAATTCTCTTCCTTGAAATATTAAACGTTGACGCTCAACGGGTATACTCTTAATTAAAAATTAATTTTTTAAATTTAACATTTTCTTTGTTGCTCACAAAAGTATCCGTTAATTTTTAACAAATAATAAATGAACCAAGTGTTTTAAAAATGAAAATTATTTCATTTTAAAAAAATGAATTATACGAAAAATTTCTTTAGTTGAAGGTATACTCTGGTGATTAAATGAATTTATAACATAGAAAATCCGAGAAAAGCTTCAAAAAAGTATGTTGTAAAAAAAGTGGAACAACTTTAGAACCGAGCTTAGACAGAAATATCGAAGCCTAAAGACAGAGCTTTATTACAAATTATTTGACGATGGCATGTAAGCCACTGCTTACATAAAATTTGAATTATGGACCTTAACAGAAACAAGTTACGAAACACAATCAAAATATAGCAATACAAATTACATATTACCAAAGCCGAAAATTTCAATTATTCTGGTTAAAAGAACAAATATCGAAATAATTAATTCCGGTTTTAAGCAATAGTTATTCTATTTCAAAATTTTTAAATCGAAATGAAATTTTTTGAATACTTAAAAACTTCAAATTTGATCGACTGGATAAAAATTTTATTTTTACAAAATTTCCAAAGCATTTAATTTAAATAAATTATTTGTAGTATTCAAATTGGAAGGTCGCTTAAACTAAGTTTGACTGTATTAAAACAGGAAAAGATTTTTTAAAGCAACTGGATACTTTAGTTTTTAGATAAACAAATCAAATTTTAGAAAACTTACTAATGATGTGGAAATTTTTTCTTTGAATTGTTTGACTGAATACTTAAAGAAAGATATTTTATAATTTAAATATTTTAAAGTTTTGAAAAAAAATTTAATTTACATCGTCAGGTACAGAATACGATCGATTTTGACCATCGATAGTTTTAACATTTATGTCCAACATTCTAAAATAAATAATCTAATAATAATAGTAATTTTTGTTTTTGATATTAGAGTTTGGTTATTCGATTTTCTTATATTAATTTCGGAATCAAATATTTCTCTAAAGTCGTTTAAACTGAAATTTAAAATTTCAAAATAAGTTTAATTTTTACTAAATAGAAATAAAATGAAAAATTTCTAAAAAATAAAAAATATTTCAAAAATTATGTAAATTTTTTACAGATTTAAAAAAAGAAAATTATTTTTATATTATTTTTAAAAGTTGTTACTGATGATGTTTTTTTTTTTGTAAGACAATAAGTAAAATAAAAAAATAAGAAGTTGATTTGAAATCAAGTAAGTACTAGTATATAATAAGGGTTACGATCAATTACAAAGAGAAAAAAAATTTTTTTTTTTTGAAATCTAATTTATTTTTTGTTTCTGTTGAAATAAATAGAAAATAAAAAAATAAATGCAAATTTAATCTAATGAAAAATAAATTGAAAAATTAATTTTAATGGAGTGAATGTTTAGGGTTGAGTTTGAAAAAGCAAAGGAACATTCTTGAAAAAATAAGGAAAATTTTGAAATTTTTTGTCCTTTTTCCTTTCAATTGATTACTTGAATGTGAAATTTCCTTAGTATGCCGCAATTTTCTTTTCATAAAATAGGCGCTTTTAATTAAATTATGTAAGCTTTAAAGTTATATCCTAGTTTTAACTTGTTTTAAATTTTGCCTCATAAAAAATTTTTTATTCAAACCAAACCAAAGTTTCTTTTTCTTATTTCTTCATTTGTGTTGGAAAGAAATTGATTTAAAGAATTTAATTCGTTATTTTCAACCACATTATAATTTTCAAAGCACACATAAAATATTTTGGGTTGAAGTATCATATATTACATCTCTTTTTAAATGAGCCAAAAATTGAAATTAAGAAATTTCGATGACAAAAAATGATTTTTAGCATACCATTCAAGTTATTTAGCTATTCAGGTAGCGCCATAAGGACGAACGAGATCGGTTGACCCCCATAGATAATCCATTTTATGATAGATTATCTATGTTGTTTAAAAGTGAAAAATACTTTTAATGCATTGTAACAAGGTCATTAATGCAAATAAAAATTAAGCGAGGCAATTTTGAATTACAGCTAGTGCGATTAACAAGAATATTCGTTTTTTAAGGTAGAAAAATTTCCACCCCCAAATGAAATAGCCACGCTAAGCCCCTGGAATTTTTTATGATCGGACTTGATTTTTTATGAATATCGAAATTTAAATGATACCAGATTGAAGTTAACACTAGTCGAAATATCGCAGCCATTCACATATTCTATTGGTAGGCGTTCATAAGAAAGATAATAAAAATTAATTTATTTCATTAAAAATCTTAATTTTGTAAGAATAGAATTAACTAAATTTTATAATAAATAATGTGGAAAAAAAGAGGAAAATTAGGTTTAAGCTATTTTCCTTTTTCATAAAAGTTCAGCATCTTTCATAAACATCCATTTTCGTAATTCTTAAATGGCCAATATTGTAGCATTAAGATCAAAATTCAATTTTACTTTTTTAATTCAACAATCTATTTTACAGCGTAGTGACAGTGTTTCAGAATTAAGCTCTGGAAAAAAAATTGCTATTAGTTTTATAAATAACGTGGCATAAGAGAATTAAAAAAAATTAATCGAACAGTCGCCCGTAGCTCCGCAGTACCATACTATTTTTAATAAAAATAGTATGGTAAAAATCAGATTTGGTCCATAAAAATTTTTTATGGACCAAATCTGATATTTGTCTTTATGGATTTTAAGAATTTTTGTGCTTTTACTTCTGGACTAGATTAACAAAATGAAATGAAATAAAGGTTTATACGATATTATAATGATTTTCAAATAAATCAGACTCAGACTTGTGCAAAATGCTTCAGCTGCACACCGTAACCTACCATTCGAAACAGCACTTATATTGAGTACCACTTGGATTTGAGTATTTTTTAAAAAACAGTAAAGACTTTAGTTTTTAAAAGCTATTATCTAATGACTGCTTTCTCCGAGGGTAAGACTTCAAAGTAATCGACTAGTAAGTCTATGTGGTATGAGCTTAGTGATTTTGCTTAACGATCATCTTTTTGTCCGTGATTGGGACTCTAAGAATCAACAGTTTTATAAAAAACGTGACAAAAGTTTCACGAGAATTTAAAAAAATTAGTCTGTCACTACCATACTATTTTTATCGGCCAAATCTGGAAAAAAAAATTTGAGTTAAAATTAGCTGATAAAGAA
>NTPY01000600.1:894701-912803 GCA_002922825.1 Brachionus calyciflorus | reverse complement strand
TTTAAAATTTCATACGGAACGTGTGATTTGCTTAAAAAAAATCTTGAATTTGAACAGGAGCTATCAAGAAGAACATACAAAAAAGATTTATCTACCCAAGAACTTATTCCCAGTGATTTATTAATTGGTTTGATTTTTTAAAATTTATTTTTCAAAAATTTTTTTTGAGAGATTTCAAAATTTTTACAAAAAAAATTATTGACTAAGAACAGTCTTCTTATTTAAAAATATCTAACAATGTTTGATTAATCGATTTTATAGAATAAGGTACCTAGAATTTAATAATATTTAAGTTTTTAAACCAAGTTATTTAGATATTTAAGATAAAATAAGGCTTTTAAGGAACACTTTCAAAATCAGGAAATATTCATAAAATTTTACAAAAATAAAACTTGAGATTATGAAGATTAAGTTATTCAGAAAGGCTATCAAAGTTGGGTCTATACGCAAAATTGAAAGTATAATCTTCGCTTACTAAATAAATCTATCTGTCGAAAGAAAATGAGAAATCATGACTCAAGATAAATTAGACTGCTTTTAGTCCGTTGGGACCTTACTTGAATTATAGTTAATTCATATTTCAAATTAATACAATTACGATTGTTTCATCTAATTTCGTATTTACCGTAAAGTTCTAAATAAAAGAAACAACGATTGATATTGAATCTTATATTCCAAATATAAGAAACAGTTTCTTTTATTTGGAAAATGCAATAAAAAGATTGATTATAAACGTGCACAATTTATTCTTAATTATGTTTAATTAAAAAAGAAAGGTCATACAAGTCAAGATAATAAAAAGTAAACTCGCACTCAGGCTCCTCGCAGACTGGCTTTTTAAGACTCAATCATTTTTCAAGCCTTGACAAGCACTTGAATAATTTTGAATAAATTAAAACTTTATAAAAATGTTTCTTTTATTTGGATATCGTCTTTTTACTTAATTTTTCTATAAAAAATCAATTAAACATTTTAAATTGCAAGTTCCAAATAGAAAAAACTGTTTTTTCTATTTGGAACTTTATGGTACTAATTATCTCGAAAATATCTACTACAACTACTTAAAACCTGGTGCTTTTTTTTTCTAAACACTAAGCATATTTTGAAAAAGATACGAATTTTTTTTGTTTCGGTGTTGTTCAATTAAAAAATAGATTTGTAGTAAAGTTAATTTACATTTTAAAATCGAAATTTTTTTTAAAAACAATCATTCACTTTTTTTAATATTTATTCAGAATGAGTTTTCTTTTATCTTTAGATAAATGCGGTGGCGTTTATATGCTTGAAGCAAATCAGAGTACAACTATTCAAAGTCCTGGCTATCCGATCTCATATCCAATTAATTTATATTGTAGTTATTTAATAAAAACGCGAGATGATTTAAAACTTCAAATATCTATTTATTTCCTCGATTTAGAAGACAACGATCGTCATGATCAATGTATAGACTATTTAGAAATTAGATATTTTAATTTAGGTCAGCCCGGGCCAAAATATTGTGGAAAATTGCAAAAAAACAATGAAGATTTTACAATAACAAGTTTTAAAAATGATTTACTTCTATTATTTTCGAGTGATTGGGCTATCACTAAAAGTGGTTTCAGAGTCGGTGTAAAAACTGTTTAAATAATTTTATTTTTTTAAATTATTTTATTTTGTAAAAAAAAAATAAATTTTGAATTTTAAAAAAATTTTTTTTTTCTTTTCATTTTACAATTAATTTTGTCCAAACAGCGCCTGGCATAGCATAAAGAAAAAGTAAGAAAAATATAGCCATTATTGCTATTAGAATTCCAGTAACTATACCCCATTTATAATTTTTCCAAACAATGAATTTAAACGATTTAAATGGTGAAGTGAACCAAAGAAATGATGTTTCTGGTCGTTTTGGTTGTTCGAGTAAAGGATATTGATTTGGCTCTTCTCTACCTTTACCCGCAGGTTTTGCCAAAGCTTCTTCTTCATTTAAAATTTCCAATTCTAGCTCTAACTTCCCAGCTATTTCTTTTTTGTTATTTGCTAATTCAATAGCACATGGCCACCAACCCTTTAAGCGTCGTTGTTCGAATAATGAAACATTAATTTTTTTGTTCTCGCAAGCTTCAAATTGGTGTAAACCACATTTATGAGATTCTTTAGCCGGTTTTATCATGTTATTTAAGTCAAGTGATACTTGACCAAGAAAATCATCCTTTAGTAAATTTAAACGGTTAAGCATAAAAAATTGAAAGCGACTTAAAAGTTTATTTTTAAGATATAACGTTTTTATCATTTTTTTTTAGGAATTTACGCCAAAATTTAGTTTTTTTTTTGGAAATATTTTTTTTAAAAAATAAATTTATTTTACACAAAAAAAAATTTCTGAAAAAAGTAAACTTTCCTCTATCAATAATTACCATACATAAGTTTTAAATTAAATAAAAAATTAAAGAATCCTTTTTTAAGGTTCCCAAAATCATAAACACTAATTAGAATTTGGTGTTTAGCCTTAATAATTCAATTCTATTCTAATAAAATGTCTCTGAAAATATTCTAGAATAAAAAGCTTACAAGGCTTTACAAAAATTGGTTTTTAATTTTCGACAGTTTGGTTCATAATTATCAAAATAAAAATCAGAAAAACTTGACAAGATTTTTTTTCTATTCTACATTTTCAAAATTTTTTAAAATTGCTAATAGAAAAAAATCTTGCCACTTAATTTTAAGGGAAAATGACAAAAATAAAGTATTTACAGAAAAATTCTTTAGTATAAAAAATTTCAAACCATCTTCACTAGAAATTATAAATTTATCTTTAAATATTTATTTAGAAAATTTTCTTTAATTTGGAATAAAATTTTTTGATACTAAAGTTTATGATTTGGAGAACCTTCGACTTTTAATAAAATTAAAACATGATGTATTTAATTAAATATTTGTCGTGGAAAAAAGCTTACTGCTGAAAACTTGTCATTGTCCCAAATTTGAAGAGTTAAAACTGGTGGAATTTTAGTTTCACTATCATCCAAACTCCAAAAATGCTCTTTTCTTTTGATACAGACTTTTTGCTCAGCTGGTAAATAATCAAAATCGAAAACAAATCTCCAATTAAAATTTCCCTCACCATCCATCGACCTATAATGAACATCTGTTCTTTGCTTATCTTTTTCTAAACCCTGCAACCAACCCTTAACGTAAATATCACTCATTTTTTCGCCATTAATCGACATATCATCACACGGAACTTCTGATGTATTCCATACGACACATCGTAAAACATACTTTTTAGTTATTCGTGGCTTAATATCAAATGCTGGTCCGGGTGATCCGAGTGATCGTGGAAAAATATCAACCCACATTTGTAAGCGACCTTGTTCAATTCCAGGTTGAATTGGATTGTAAAGTCGTCGTGTCTCAATATGCTCTGGTACAAGTTTAAACTCATGTAAAACATGAAGACACAATTGTTCTTCCTTAGGTCCTAAATGAGGATTTCTAACATTTGATTTATCTTTTTTAATGAAATAATTTTAAAAAATTTTTTCGATCATAAATTTAAAAAAAAATTACCAAATTTTTCTAAATTAAATGTTGTCTTATCAATCATTAACATTGTATCACCTGGACCTGGTGGATTAAAATCTAAATTTCTTAATCTACAAACATCTTCTAGTATTTGAGATGGTCTTCTAGAATCACGCCATTTATTAGGTCCAGATCTAAACAACATTAATATATTTTTAAGAAAAAAATAATAATTTGTTACTTAAATATAAATTACTCGTTATAAAGTAAAGGAAGACCACAAGTAGCTCGGTATTTAGTTAAAAGTCGATTTTCTAAATCTATCCAAGTCTCGCCAATAATGTCGTCCGAAGTAAACAGATCATAATCTTTAACTCGGATGCATATATCTTTTTGTATGGGAAGAACTACTTTCAATTCAAACATTCTGAGCAAAAGGAAAATAAATAAAAATTTGATGTTTTTTTAAATTAAGATTTTAAAAGTTACTGGCCAAAATCAGGACTTATTGAATTTGGTATATAATTATCGCGACTATTAATCTTAGTTTTACCAGCTTCGATTTCGATGTAAGGATCAGACTTAACGAAAAAAAAAGTTAAATAATCTCATGAACAGGGGAAATACTAAATGATTAATTACTTTTCCATTCGGATCTTTTGATTGTAAATCGATTCCTTTTACTATATATATTCGTACAATACACTCTTCTCTATGCATTGTAACTACATTTTTGTAAATTAAATTGTCAGCTACGTTTTGACATTCATCTGGAATAGGATAGATTTTGAACATTCCCTTTTTATTTTAAATTTTAGATATTTGATTGAATGAAAAAGATTAAGCCGAGAGGAAAATTTTCGAATATTCGTTTAGATAAACTAGAATTTCAAAAAAAGGTAAGCTATATTTTAAGTCTCAACTCTTAGGAAATCAAAATCTCGACCATTTGGTTCATCAATAATATCGGGGTTTAAATAGTTAATTTTAGTTAATTCTTTTCAATTCATTCAAATTTAGATAAATTTTGCAAATCCAAGAAAATTAGAATGTAAAACTTAATTTTTATGAAGCACATGAATCAAAAAGCTCTAGATGGATTTTATAAGGCATTATTATTTTCTTGGCTAATTGTGTTGTTTTAGAAGTGGATAGCTCAGTTGGCTGAGTCGTTGGATGGTGAAAGTCAGTTTGGCAAAGTAGATTGTGAGTTCGACAGTGATGGGTGAGAAAATTTTCAAAAATAAATTTTCTTCAATCAACAAAAACAAATTTCTTCAAAATTGAGGAAAAAAATTAAATAAGGTTAAATTTTTTCTCTGGGTGTTAAATTGAGGAAAAAAATTTAACCTTATTTAGAACTTTGAGGATTTAATTAAATAAATAAACGGATTCAACCTGTTCTTTGGAACTTAGTGGCACTAGCATGTGACTGGATTGAAACAAATTTTAGTTGCAACATTTTTTAGCAGTTAAATCAATAACTTAACCAGTTTTAATACAAAAGTTGTTTCAAATCGAATGAATTGAAACTAATCAACTTAAATGTTTAAAGTCGATTTAAATCGTTTGTGACATGTTTTTCATGTATTTTAAACTTTAAACAAGTGATCATTTTATTGATATAGACTATTTAAAATTTTTAAAAATCTCGATTTTGAAGAACTTTTAATAGCTCATATCAAGTTTTAAACTTATTACATTTCCAAAAACTATTTATTAACCCGCAAAATAAAATTTAAATAAACAGCGTTTGTTAATTTTTCAAAAAAAAATTTACTTTGAATTCTCCGACAATTTCGTGTTCTTCTTCACTATTAGTCTTACCACGGTAAAGTTCAAAAGTCTCGCAAAAATCGGTAAAATTTTCAAAACATGTTTCATTCTCTATTTCATGATGATAAATCTTTTTTTAAAAATATTAAAATTGGTACGTGAGTAAAAGCAAATAGTTTTAAACAAAATTTACTTTAATAATTTCATATCCTTTGTCTAAATAAGAACCTGCTTTTCTAATCTCACCCAGCGACGCATAATATTTACACCACCAATCTATATCTTCTTCAAATAATGACAATTCAGCAGCCGAATATTTCTCAAATGACTTTTCCAAACGTTTTTCTTTATTTTTATTTTTTACTTTTTTAAATGGATTTTTAAACTTTTTTTTCTTGTGATGTTTCATCGGCTTTAAGAGGAAAAAAAATAAAAAACAAATTCCATAAAATGTATTTTTTTAATTTACCAATAATTCTCCTTCAGAGTCGTCGATCTCCACTATTGATTGCTCGGGACTTTGAAAAGCTTCAATATTTGAAAAAACAAAATGCTCATTGGCTCTATCGACTCTAAATCGAGATAGACTCCTAATAACATGAACACCCACTGTCGGTTTACGACCGAAATTTCTATGGTCTAAAATATTTATGTTCATTGGCGGAACATAAATTTCTTCTTTAGGTATCATCTTAAAAATTTAATTTTTTTCTTTAAAAAATTTCTTATTCTTGTGTAAAATTAAAATAGACTTACGATATCAAAGAATAAAACAGGCTTAGAAAAATTTGGATTTTGTTTAAGATTTTTAATAATTTGCGACTTGATTTTATGACCATCACACTCAAATATAACTTGAGGACACTCGACTTCTGATAATTGAAATGTTTTCATATTACGTACGCCCCAAGATAGAATTTCAATAATTGTACGTTGTAATTCTGGTCTAATATCATTCGGTACACGATATAAAGATCCTTCTCTTGGTGGAAGGGGTGGCAAACTTTTTTGTGGATTATTATCATCTATTAAAAATAGTTCAAATGACGCTAATAATTCGCCAGCATCTTCTGAATCACGTTTTAATTGAAACCATTCTAGTTTATTAGGAGATGATCTATTGGTTTGATCGCGAAATTTTGGAGTTACCAAACATCGCCCTAAAAAGTCGGGTTTACCCTTAGATAAAAAAAAAAAACTTAATTGTTAAAAAGTAAAATTTTTATTTTGCTAAAATATTATAATACCGTATTCTCACCAAGTCCAACATTATTAAAAAACTTCAAATTAAAATATTCAGTAAAACCATGCAGGAACAAAAATAAATGGCTATTAAGAAATTTTTATAAGGAATTTTCCCGAAAATTAAAAATTTATAACGTAAATGCTCCAGAGACCTAAATTCCGTTAATATTTCAGACTTATGCCCAAAGAGACTGGAAAAAATTTTATGATAAAAAAGCGGCAGAAAAAATTTAAAAAAGAATAAAAAAATTAATTGAAAATTTTTGTGTATCTATTCGTTAGTACCATTCATTAAAAGAACATAGAGGAAATTTACACTGCGAAGATTGGTGAAAATAGAAAGTCGTTAAATTTTTTTAAGAACTTAATATTTTAAATTTTCGAACAAATCCAAAAAAACATTTCTTCAAAATTTTAAGTTAAGTATTCGAAGAAAATTCCTAATTTTTCATAGCCACATAATTATTAGTATATTAGTAAACTTACATTATAGTCATGATCAAAAACTTCGATCATTATTTGAGGTGGATTAATTGCTATCTCATTTGGATTGCCATGTATCTCAACCGAATCAAATATCAAAGTTTGATCCCATGTTGGTGATAAACACTTTGATACGATTTCAGTCTTTATACTCTGAGTTAAAAATATAACTTGTGCATAAGGATCTGATAAACTTGTGTCTGTATCAGCAGCCATCAATGATCTTGCTTGATAAATATGTGCTCGTAGTTGATATCGATTCGAGTCTTTATACTTGAGGAACATTCTTGGCGCGTTCAATTTAATAACCTCAGATTTTGATTCTGAATCGGAGCTTGGTTTTGTTTCTGTTTCAAAACGAAATACTGGTGTCAAGTCAGCATTTTTATCGACTGGTTGCATTGCTCTGTGCCATCTTCGTTTTCGAACCGTGTCTGTTGAGCACTCTTTTGCATGAAATTTAGTCGAAAATAATTTCGAATATTCCCAACCATCTTTAATTATGTCTTTTTGAATTTCTTTCTTATTTTTATTCGAATCGTTCAATATAATAATAACTGATCTGTTACGTATCCATCGTCGGCGTCGATTAAGGTGATACATTTTTTCAGATGGTGACCAACCACCCATTGATGGCTCAATACAGTATTCCCAACCTTCGTTATCGACAGCTCTATTTATATCAACATTCCATTCATCGTCCCATTTCCAATTTTCATGCAATTGAAAATCGTATTTTGAAACTGTTTTTTCTCCTCTCTAAAATAATAAAATTTGAAATTTAAATTATCTTTGAGCTCATCGAGAAAAATCGACAAAGACATATAGAAAATGAAGCGGTCTGATTAAACTTTCGTCTTCCAACTTAATTAGGATGTAATATGCTGATTTTTTTTAAAAATAAAACAGCTCTTAATTCTTAGCAAATATAATCGCTTAAGGTCATGAGCCCAGAAATTACTGACTTTAAAATTCAAAACAACTTTCAACTCAGGTTATAAAATTTCTAATTAAGCCTTTATTATATTCAATTGATTTCAAATAGGTAAAAATTTTTAAATGAAAGCGATAGGACCTTTATTTATTTTTATTTTAATCAGATATTTTTATAAAAAGCAAAATAATTTTTGGGCCCTACTTGATGATAAATTACCAAACTTAAGCCAAAAAAAAACTAGAAGAGGGAGTAAGACTTTCTAATAAATCAGCTTAACCTTAACGCCATTCTTGTCTGAATCCAATATTTAAATATTCTAAGTGTATAATACACAAGTTGTAAGTCAAAAAATTCAAGATTTTTACCTAACTTTTTTAGAAATTTCCCACTAAACTTTTCAGAATTTTAAGTTGCACTATTAGACTGTATTCTGTCTAATTGTCAGCCAAATTTTTAAATTAAAAATAATAATTACAAAATCGGCCCAATAGTAAGGTTTTTTTTCTTCATATCCAGAGTTCCATGAAGCACCAGGTAAAATTCGACAATTCTGCTCATAAATCTCTTCCATATAACGTGTATGACCGGCATCTTTGTCAAAAAACAAGCTTAACTCAGGAGCTATCTCCCAATCACCTTTCCATTCCCATCCGACAGGTAAATGAAATTTTTCTTTTGGTAGTGAAATTTTACCAGTTAAGTCGGAGAACTCAGGGCGTGTGAGATTATCGTATCCCCATTTTCGACTCGTCCATGAATAACATTGATTCTCATACTTAAAATTATAAAATTTTGAGCAAATTTTTCATTTAAGACTTAAGATAGAAGCTTACAGTTTCGGCATAAATGCAAATAGCACCATCTATTTCCTCGTTTATGTGAGTTTCAATCCAATCCTTTTCGTCTCTTTCTAAACCAAGCCAAAGTTTTATTCTTATCTGAGCAGGTATTATTTCTTTTTTAGCTTTATCTTCGGCCTCTTTACCGGGCCACTTAAAAAAATAAAATTGTCAAGAAAAATCGCGGGGTCTTCTGGTTCATGTGATCAGTTGATCACCTATTAAGTGGTCATACACTGATCACGGGTCGGGTGATCAACACTGACCACCTAACCGGTGACCACTCATTTGGTGATGATTAATGATCACCTAAGCCATAATATCATCTACAAAATAAATCAATGACCACAGAAATTTTTAAATGATCACCATTTTTGTTTCCTGATCAAATAAATCGTATTTAAATTTTACAATTCCGACTTAAAATTAAATAAAAAATTGACTTTTTAAAAATTTTTTGAAAATGAATGTCGTAAAAGAATTTTTATAAAAAATAAAAATAAATTTTTATTAAAAGAACCATTTGCGGATAACTGCTAAGACTTAAATCCGGATTCTCGTTTTGTAGAATTTTTTTGGTCAATTTGTTAAACCTATCAAATATTGTGTAAAAACCTACAATTCAGATTTAAGAGCAAGCACTCATTCGCAAGGATTAACAGTATTTTGTTTCGTGATAATTTTACAGAAATTTGAAGACGTAAAGTAAATTGAGTTGCATGTACCGTAATCACTCGATAGTAGGACCGATATAAAACCGTAATTTTTAAAAATTGTACCGCTCCCATTTTTTTTTAGTCGAAAGGTCTATGAATTTATTTTAGTAATAAAATCAAAAGGTAGAAATCTTAAATCTGATTTATTAGGCTTATTTTTAATTAAAAATTTTTTATTATCACCAGTTAGGTGGTCAGTGTTGATCACAAGACCCGTGATCAGTATATGACCACTTAATAGGTGATCAACTGATCAAATGGACCAGAAGACCCAAATCGCGTCTCAAATTAAATAATTTCTTTACTTTTAAGATAATAGTTTGAAGTTTATTGCACAGCTCACCACGACACTCATTCTTGGCTGAAAATAAGATTTCATTTGCAGGTATTCTAAAATATGCAGTTCTTTCATTTCCACACAACATCCATATTATTACATCAGGAATGCTATTCTGAGGCTTGAAAATTAAAATTTAAATAAATACAGATAGCTTAGAATCAAGACTTTAATATCGATACCTCATGTTCGATTTGGGTGAGGAGATCGTGCATTTTTTGCATTTCGTCAATTACTGTATTCATGTCTTTATGAGGTAAACGTTCACATTTGACCACTATCTGATGTAGATATCTAACTCGTAATTTCCTCAACAGTCTATCTAACTCATTTGGATGATGTTTACCGTTTAAAGGTTCAGGCAATGAAGTTCTATTTGTTTTAAAAAAAAATTAGCTCGATTAATTACAAATTATATGTCAATTTAAAATAAATTCAAGGGAGTAGAATTTAAAGTTTAAGCAATATTATGGTTCACTAAAAAGATTTTTTATATTTAATAGTCAAATTAAAGAGAAAATTTGCTGTCGAAATTAAAAACCTAGAAAAGCTTATTGAAACCAGCAATTGAATCAAGAAAACATTAAAGATAAAAGTCTTTTGTTAATATTTTTTAAAGATAAGTGTTGAGAAATTATTATAAAAAAGTCTCATTATTGACCTGCCCGCATATGGGGCAGGTCACATATGGTTTGTAAAAGTTTTTTTCTTTACAAAAGTTAACAGATTTACCAAATCTTTTAACTAGTCACATTTGTTAATTTGCTAAAAAATGCTCGTTTTTTTCATTGTTTTTACTTGGTTTGGCAATTTGAAATTTTTTCGAAATAAATCTTAAGATAAAGAGATGGGGTAAAGTAGAAAATCAGGAATAGTCTTTATTTTTACAAGGTAAATATTGATGTGTAAAATTTAAAACTACTAGTATTATTTTTTACAAGCTAAAAATTTCATGTAAAATTTGTGATCTGGTAGTCTCATTATTGACCTGCCCCAAAATATGAAAAAAGAAAATTGAAAAAAACTTATACATGCCAAAAAAAAACCGTGGAGCAAAAGATATAAAAACTATTTTAATTGCAAAAAACTGCCAAAAATACCGTAAATCAATCATTTAAAAAATTAAAACCTGATTATCTTGAATACTTTTTAATAAAAAATGTTCAATTGTAAATTGACAAAAATATAATCTAATTTATAAAATATGTTTTTCTTACGAAGCTTTTTGTCTAATATTTTCAATCATTTTTAAGATAGAAACAGCTAGTTCATTTAATTTAGGTGAATTTTCGGTTGGTCTGATTTCATTCAATTTTTGTTGAATTATCTGTAAACATCTACTAATATAATTTTTAATTTTCTTGATCTGATTTAATGCCTCGAGTCTATAGCTAATATCTTCCCAATAACTAACTATTTGCATGCATGGCTTAATATTACCCCATGGTAAAAAATAATAAGAACAACCGTCAAAAACAGCGTTCGATGGCGGTGTTGTCGACGAACTAGGCGGAAGATTCTCATCTAATTTATTTCCATAATTTCCTATACTCACTTCGAATTCGATAGGTTTTTCTATTTCATAAATCATAATAGCATCTAGAAAAGCCGCGTGTAATTTGTACTTTTTTCGATGTAAAAATGGTTCAACTCGAACTATTTCCGTATTTTTTAGATCGTTTATTGGTTCTTTAGGTAATTCACCAACAATTGTTTGTAATTCTAATAAAACTCTACCTCGATAAGAAACACCTTCGGATTTTCCTAAATTAAGCTCATCTAAACGAGTTGGTAATTCTGAATATTCTCTTGGGCTACCATACAAATTTACAAAACATGGTCCAAAAGTTGGTAAAAAACCTTATTAACATTGATTCTTGGTAAGTTTTCTTTTTATTTTTGTTAAAAAATTAAACCTACCCGTATCTGATCCGGACATATCTGATATTAAGTCTAAGCTTAAAAATTTGGTTGCAACTAAATCATCTGCAGAATTACGATCCCTTAGAATTTAAATATTAAATCGAGAAAATGCAATTTTTAAAGCTGTTAAAAAAAAAAGCGTCGTAGATATGAAATGATTTTGTAAAGCTTAAGAATTCACATTTTTTTAATTTAAATTTAATTTAACATGCTTTAAAAAAAATGTTGAGGTAAAGTTTTGATTAAATCGAAAATTCAAAATTTAAAAGATTAAGTTAAACGGAGTAAATTGAATTTTTCTTTTTGAAATCGCCATTATTTCTGAGAATGATCTCAAGCTTTTGCTAAAGATTTATTTAATGTAAATAAAATGTGAGCATTACGGTTACCCTTACCGTTATCAATTTTTCCGAAAAAAATTTAAAAAAAATGGTAATGGTAACGCTCACGTCATTTTTTCATTATAACTACTGTATTTATTAATAAAATTATTTTATCTCTGAACAGATGATAAAAACAGTTTATCTTAAATCTTTATCTCAAATTTTGATTTCAATAAAATTTGAAAAATAATAAAATCTTTCTTAAAAAAATTATTTTAATAAACTTTTTACCAGTCTTTAACAGCGATTGTTATTTTGTCACACATCGAAGGAAACTTAAATAAAATAGATTATTTTTTAAATGAAATAAACAAAATTACCTTAATTTGAAAAGTCAACCTTAAGTCCTATTTTAAGTTCTTGATTCCATTCTGGATTAGCGTCATTGTAAATTATTTTAGATTGAACTAGTCGACCAGCAAAGGAAAAAACTACGTATGGATCAACAAGCTCTTTTTTCTGATCATTTGAACCAAAAATACTTTTTACTCCTTGGAAAAAATTGCTATCCACTAAAGTAAAAAATAAAAATTTTTTAAATTATTTTCGATTTTTTTGTTAATTTTTTTATACTTCTTGGAATGTCTTCTGCTCTAAAAACTTTCAATAAAAAAGTTGCTGGTCTTAAGTCCATACCTGCTGGTTTGAGTAAATTACTCTCCATATCATCCTCAATCGATGGCTCAGGATTAGACTTAAAATAGTAAATTCTAAAAACAACAAAAAAAAAGTTTTTAAATTAGAAACTGTTACTGGTGCCTCATCACCCGGTCCTAAAACATTTATTGAAACTTTTAAATAGCCTTTAGCACCACACATTAAATCATTAGTATCGGCTAAAAGAACCCATTTATTAATTAAAGAATGATTTTGTTGATCATAAACAAAACCAATGTCCGTTTTAAAACTTCCTATTAAAGCATCTTTTAGAAAATTAATTGAATTATAGACTTCAAATTCAATTGTTTTATCGAATAGATCAATTTGTGAAATATTATTAAAATTATAAAAGAAAACTTCATTCCAATGAGGACTGTTTGTCGAGCGAAGTGTTTTTGTATGTTTTGTTATGTTGTGACATTTTATGCGACACATTGGATGAATATTGTTTCCGTCTAATTGTCTAGCATGGAATATTTTGATTCTTATTTGAAAATCTTGATTTTTATTCGATCTTTGTTTTAGGTCTTGACGTTTTAAATAAAGATCCGAGTTTTGAGGGTCACTTGAATTTTCCAGTTGATTTAAAACGTCTCCGCCATTTAATACTGATGTTGATTTTATAAAAGCTGGTGCTCCAGCAGGGCATTTATACTCAAGGCTAAGAAACAATTTCGTCTTAAATAAAATTATTAATAATTAATAATATTCTTAAAAGTATAATTGACGGAGTCTTTATTAAGGATATTTTTTTGTTTACTAGCCTCATCGACTTAAAAAAGGCTTTTGATTCAATCAATTGTAAAAAGATGTTTTGGTATCCTTTAAAAAATAGTTGATGCAATCAAAGTTTTATATGAATTTTCTAAAGGTAGAGTGTTCTTTGAAGGTTTAACGTCAAAAGAGTTTCAAACAAAAGCAGGATTTTTTCAAGGAGCCGTTTAAGCTAAATTTCTCTTCATTTATTTCGTAGAATATGTATCAAAAAATGCAGGAAGAGTTTTTGTTATAGTGAAAACGATATGAAGAATGGACTCTTAATTAATGCTATGAGAAAAACAGTACAGATCGGTTTTACAAATAATATTGAATAATACTTCTATCTTTGAAAAAATAAATCTCTTTCGAAGACCATATAAATCCTTTCCAGAATTTTGAGCACTAAAATTCGAAACAACGGATTTTTAGAAAATGTTAAAAATGTAAAGTGTCCCAAATCATAAACCATAGTTAAGGAGCTACCATTTTTTTAGTATTTTAACCTTGTATAATAAACATTTTTTAACAAAATGGTACCAAAGAATTGTGGAGAAGTTCATTAGCTTTAATTAAAAATAAAAATCATTGAGATAGGTTAATTCAGAGGTACCGCAGTTATAACTAAAAAGAAGCGTGAGCGTTATCGTAACGTTACCATTATCCATTACTATTGCCGTTTCCGAAAATTCCGAAACTTTTCAAGATTTCTAAATAAATTTCAAAAAAATTAATTTTTCAAAAAATAGTTCCAAAATTAAAATTTATTGAAAATTTTTTTTCGAACTTTTTTTTGAAAAGTTTTTTTTTTGGAAATTATTTAGAAAAATTTCTCGTAACCAAAAAAAAAATAAGAATAAATTTTCGGAAACAGCAATTGTAATGGTAATGGTAACGGTATTGTAACGGTACGGTAGCGCTCACGTCTCTACTTCGTTATAACTGTTAGACTCGAAATTTAAAAGTACGAAAATCGGTTTTTAGATTTTTCCGTCTTCTGAATCTTTTTTATGATTTATTGGTTTTTAATAAAAATAATAATTTTATGTCATTCTCTCCTTTTGGGTAATCTGAATAGAACAAAAACATGATTCATTACAAAACAATTGTTAAATTTTGATAGCCATTAAAGTAAACTTTTAATTAAAATACTTAACGCTAAAATAATATTTTCTTACTGATTCTAATTTATTATTATCTGGATCAGTTAAGTCAACTTGATATTTAAGTATTCCATGATTGAGCAACTGACCTAACGGTACAATTCCTTTAGCCAAAAGCCTTTGAAAAATAATTTTAAGTTTTAAATTATAGAATAAAAATTAAAAAAAATATGTTTACTTATTAGCTCCTATATTTTCATAGTCTTTTATTTCGACTTCAATAATATCACTATGATTAAGTGGTACACCCTTAAGGTCAAATTCGAGCTTTTCATTCCATACTGGATTTTGTTCTGACTTTTTATACGAGGTCTTTTTCTTTATACCTAAACAAAAAATTTAATATATTTTCATCAAAAATAAATTTTATTTTTGTTTAAATTGTACCTTGATAAAAAACAGAAACATAAGGATCTGGCTTAGTTTTTATTTTAGGCAAAATAGTGGCATTTAATATTTCAATAGAGAAGAAAAAATTTTTTCTCTCAGTTTTATCATTAAGCTCATTCATTTCAGATTAAATAAATCTACTTTTTTTTTTAATGATTTTTAACTTTGGTAAGATAGAAAATATCTTTCCTGATTATGCTAATACACTTTCAAACTATGATTTATCTTTTTTTATGTTTTATAAATTTTATTACTAATTATTTTTATGAACCATAAATTTAGCTAAGTGTTTATAGGAGAATAATCTTTTTTTGTTGTATTGTATCTATCTACCTATTAGGAATTAAAAAATATTTTTTTTAAAGCTACCTTGGAATTTTAAGACAACAAAAGGATCAATAGAACCAAATCTATCGATTTTTGGAAGATTTGTACAAGAACATATAGCTAGAGTTATAAAACCGTTTAATTTTGTTAAATTTTCCATTTTTATGTTTGAAAAGAAAGAAAAAAAAAATAAAATAAGTTAATTTTTTTTTATAAAACCTGATGCAATATTTTTTAATTATTTTTAAAATTAATTGTGTTTGTTAAAAAGTTTAGTTTTTTTTAGAATTTAACAGTTTATTTTTGAGACCCGGTGTTCTAATTTCTAGAAATTATCTGATTGGGAACTAAGGCAATAATTCTAAATTTCAAAATTCTCAAAAAATATTTTTTTTTACAATATCCATAAAAAAGCGATATTGATAATTCAAGAATGTTATTGGAAACTGTTTTTAAGAATTAGCTAAAGACGCGTTTTTCTATAAGTAAAATTAAAAAATATTTATAAAGTATTTGACTGATATTTTTGTAAAAAAAATTACTCAAGATAAACAAATATGTTTTTGATCAATTTTACGCTTATCAGAGTTTGTTATTGATTAAAAAAAGGACCTTTTAAACTTTTTTTTGTGAAATTAAGCAATTGAGATGGATTTAATTAAGATGATATCAAAATTTTTGTTAGTTCTAATGTGCTTAAAAAATCAAAAAAAATATGAGTAAAATTATATAAGTCTATTTTAAAAGTTCGTTTGAACTGATATTATTTCTTTTAAGAAATAAATAAATCTCGCTTGTTACATAACAAAAGTACTTTTTCCCTGGTCCAAATTTTAGCGGAAAAAGTACCTTTTTGAAATAGCTAAAGGGAGACAAGAGTCTTTAAGGGAATCTTATGTTTCTATTAGAAACAAATGTCAAAGCACTATACGAAAATCAGTAAAAGATTACGAACTCAAATTGGCGAAGCTTTCTAAAAAAACCCTAAACTTATATACAATTATTTTAATCGTAATAACTGTTTAAAGTCGACAATTAAATCTCTAAAAATTGACAATGATAATAAAATTATTACTGACTTATTCGAAATATCGACAATTTTAAATAATCAGTTTAAGAGTGTTTTTTCAATTGATAATTCGAGTAAATTGCCAAATTTTGATTATAAAACTGAAGCTAAGTGTGATCCAACAGCAAAAGATTTATTTAATCATGAGAAAATACTAGAAAAACTTAAAAAACTAGACCCAGCAAAAGCGATTGGTTCAGATAAAATTCACAGTGTAGTTTTGAAAAATTGCGGTGAGTCTATTTTAATCCCACTTTCCTTAATATTCGAGAAATCATTTCATTCAGGCGAAATTCCTGAGCTTTGGAAGTATGCTAATGTAACACCACTTCATAAAGGAGGTTCTAAGCTTTTTCCAAAAAATTATCGCCCAGTCTCACTTACTTGTATTTTATGTAAAATTTTTGAAAGTTTAGTAAAGGATTTCATGCTAAAGCATCTTTTAGAAAATAATTTAATATCTAAGTCACAACATGGTTTCCTTCCTAGGAAATCGTGTCTAACTAATCTTTTAGAAACAATCGACATTATTACAGAAGCTTTAGCGAATGTTTATCCTATTGATATAATCTATACCGACTTTGCAAAGGCCTTTGATAAAGTTTCTCATAGGAAACTATTATTTAAACTAAAATATTATGGATTTGGAGATATGCTTATTAAATGGATAAGGTCTTTCTTATCTGGGAGAAAACAAAGAGAAGTACTTGGTGAGACTATCTCTAAATGGGTAGAGGTTGATAGTGGTGTGCCTCAAGGTTCAGTTTTGGGACCTTTATTATTTATAATTTACATAAACGATATGTTGGAAATTATTTCGAATAGCCTATGCCGATGATACAAAAATTTTATCGATTATTAAAAATTTCGATTCAATTATTAAACTACAAAATGATTTAGATAACGCCTGTAAATGGTCAAAAGACTGGTCTGCTGAACTAAATGTAGATAAATGTAAAATAATTCATGTTGGTAATAATAATGCAAAATTTGATTATATGATGGAATCACAGCCCCATATCTGACTGTGAAAAAGATTTGGGTATTTATATTCAGAGTGATTTAAAATGGGACACACAAATCAAATATGCTACATCTAATGCAAAAAGAGTACTAGGGTGCATCAGAAAATCGTTTAAATATCCACAACCTGAGGTAATTAAATTACTTTATACGTCACTTGTACGCCCTCATTTAGAGTATGCCATTAGCTCTTGGTGTCCGTTTCTAGAAAAAGATATTAAGGAGTTAGAAAGGGTACAGCGCAGAGCAACAAAATTAGTACCTGAACTACGTAATTTAGAGTATCATGAGCGTTTATCAAGAATGAATTCGACGAATTTAAAGACAAGAAGGTTGCGAGGTGATCTCATTCAGATCTTTAAGATTATAAATTGTTTAGAGTGCATTAATTTAAAAAAAGGTATTAATTACAATCTGAATTGTAGTGGCTCGTTAAGAAAATATAATTTTAGAGGACATAGCCAAACTTTAGTTCGCGAACTTAAACTGCTCGTCGAGGTTTTATTTTTTAACAAATAGAATAGTGAACCATTGGAATCAGCTCCCAAAAGAAGTGATTGAAGCAAGAAAT
>NTPY01000600.1:871474-893662 GCA_002922825.1 Brachionus calyciflorus | reverse complement strand
GGTAAAAATGTTCTATTTTGTATACTTAAAATAATCAAAAAAAAAATGCCAAACGAAAGTCTTTCCGATTTGAAATTTGGTGAAGAAATAAAATGTGAACTTTTTTTATTTTTTAGGCAACGAATTTCAGGAACACGATCATTTATCATAGCTTTTATTCCGGCAGCGAAGCAACTGGACACTACTAGTATATTTTTATGTACCGTAATACCTTGCAAACAAATGCATGCAATTCAAATCAATCAAAATTTTAAGAATAAATGCGCCAAAAAAAGCTATTTTTTAAGCGATTGGAAAAGCGTAAAAATAATCAAAACATTGTTTGATACTGTTGATTAGGTTCTCTATTAGATAAAAATTAAAAATTCTTTTTTTTTGGGGTGCATTAATTGTTAAAATTTTAGGTTTTAATTCAATGCATTCCTATACAAGGTATTACGGTAGTTTTAGATGGTGTAAAGTGATAATTGCAACTTTTATTTTTCTATTTTATTTTTTCCAAAAAAATTTTGTAATTAAATTTCAAAATGTCTCAAAAAATAAATACGCTTATTTTATTCGCGAGATATTCAAAAAATTTGGAAACACAGCTTAAAAAAAGTGCTAATATTCACCTTTATTTAAATGCCATCGAAACTTTTTTATATTTTTCAACGCTCTATAATAAAGGTCTTTAAATTCCTAAATTTTTATCAAAATTCTAATTACAGTACAAATTAATACTAACTTTAAAGATTGTCTTTTTTTCCTCTTCCTCTTTGCAAAAAAAAATACGTTATAAAATATTTGTTTTTATTGATTGTTTTCTTCAGAGGAAAAGTCGAGGAAGAGGAAAGGAAGAGTTGAAGAAGAGTCGATGAACAAAATGCGTACAAGTATTTGTACTGTATAAAATTTAAAAAATATCTATTTATAAGAAATTCCAAATTTTTGTAAAATTATCTATTCGAAAAAATTTAGAGAAACAATTTTTAAAAGTAAAAAATAAAAAATCTTAATAATTACCTTTCCTTCTCAAGCTCTCTACTCAAAGAGGTAAAAATGTTTTTTGAGAAAAAAGGTTGCTTAGTTACTACTGATTTTATAAACGATTATGCTTATACTCTTAGCTTAAAAAATAACATAAATATATACAAAAAAAATCCTGATCTTAAATAAAATAAATTGAAATTGATTAATTAATACCTTTAACATTGTCATTCATTTGTATCGATTAATTAAAAATGTCTGAGGTAATCTTAATTAAAAAAATTATTTAATCGGTTAAAAAATTTTATAAAATTAAAAAATTTCAGGAAAAAAAGGATGACTCGAAGCCGAAAATTGCTTTTGACGATACATCATTCCAACAACTGGAACAAGAGTTTCAGGATGTGTTGCAAGAATTAATGGGCGATAAAAGCTTAGAAAAATTTCGTATCGAATATGAAAAATTACACAAAGCTTTAATTAAGAGTCATGAAAGTGAAAAGAGACTAATGCTGAAATGCCGCGAACTAAATGCCGATTTAGTAGCAAATGCTGCTAAGGTTCAAACTGCTCTCAAACTCGGTCAAGAAGACCAAAACACAATTGCTTCCTTACGTAAAGAACTCGAAAAAGCCTGGAAAATATCCGATTCTCATGCTGAAAAAGAACAATCTGCCAAAGAAACAATTCAAAGTTTAAAACAAGAAATAGCTAATTTGACTAAGCTTGTCGAACAAGGCGCTGGTTTAACTGTTGGACAAGAACAAAATGTTAACGAATTAATGAAAAATAGAGATGATTTAATTGTCGAAAGAGACAAATTATTAGATGAATTAGTCAAATTACGTTCGACTTTAGAGGACACTCAATCCAAAAATTTAGATTTAGAGCGTAAATTCGAAGAGGCCAATCAAAGTATAAATCAATTAGAAAACGATATAAACACGCGTAAAATGGAAGCTCAACGAGAATTGCGCAAACGAGACAAAATAGAAAGAGATTTAAAAGATGCTAGAAATCTATTAGAACAAAAACAAAACGAGCTTAAAAATTTGCAACAAAATTTAGACAAATCAAAAACTGACACAATTAAATTAGAGACTCAACAAAAAGAACAAAAGACTATTTTAGAAAGAACTTTGAAAGATTCAGATGTTCTAAACGCTCGTTTTGTCAAATTACAACATGATTTCGAGGCTCAGGTCTTAAATAACGAAGCACTGGCAAATGAAAACGCATTGAAAGCCCATGAATTAAAATCTAAAGAGGAAGAGGTCAATAGTCTTAAAGCAGATACGGCCAAATTGAACCGCTTAAAAGAGAATGTTCAAAAGAAATTAAAATTATTAGAGGATCAAAAGGCTGAGACTGAGAACGAAAAAGAGTTATTGAGAAATACTATTTTGACTTTGGAAAAAGAGATGGAACAAGCCAAAAAGGATCAAGAAAAAGATAAAAAAGCCATTGACGAATTGACTCGTGAAAGAGACATTTTAAATAAAAATTTATCCAATGCGGCCAAAAACACTGAGAAACAAAGCAATTTGATCAAGACTCATGATCAGTCGATAAAACACTTGGAACAAGAAATAGCCAATTATAAAGAAGAGGCAACTAAGCAAAGAAAATTAATATTTCAATTGGAAAAAGAGAGAGATCGATATATAAGTGAAGCTAGCGAATTGACACAACGAGTTCTACAGCACATGGAAGACATTAAAATAAAAGAAATGCAAATATTCGATTATAAGAAGAAAATAGCCGAACAAGAGACTAAATATAAGCAACAGCAGAATTTGTATGAAGCCGTTCGAAGTGATCGTAATTTGTATAGTAAGAATTTAATTGAGAGACAAGATGAAATTAATGAAAATAGACGTAAATTAAAAATAATGACACATCAAATTGATCAATTGAAAGAGGAAATTCAAAATAAGGAACAAGCGCTTGTTAAAGAGCATTCGGCTTTGCAACAAGTTGAGAAAGAAAGGGAGAAATTAAGAGAGGAATTGATGTTAATGAAGAAACAAAGTGAAGAGACAAACGGTTAGTATTTTTCTGTTGATTTTACTAATTTTTATGATCTAAATACCTTTGAAAAACTGAAAAGCTTTATCGAAAATTCATACAAAATATTACGTCTACTGAATAATTTAAGTTTGAATAATTTTAATTTGAAATTTTTAGAACTATAGTTTTAAAGTAAAGTTCCGCTTAAAATTCTTTCTAAATGATTTACATTATCTCGAATAAATCATTTAGATTATGTCTGAAAAAATTTAGATTTTTTAAGAAAATTTTTCACCACATTTTTTTAGATTTTATTAAAAATAACGTTGAAAAATGCTCTTTTAACTGATCCTTTTTACACAGTTAAAACGACGTTTTTCAAATTTTAATTCAGAAATACATACTATAAAAAAATAGTCTAAAAAAAAATTTATTATAATTTTTGGGTGATGTTTTTCACGGTAGAAAAAACCAGACTTGTTCAAAGTCAAAATTTTAAGACATTTTTAAGTCATTTAACAGCATAGTCAAGACTTAATTTGAAAGCCATTGACTTAAGCTTTAGTAAATAATTTGAAGTCAAGTCTTTTCATGACTATGAATTTTTCTAGTCACTTATAAACAACTCTGGAAAAACATAAAACGCAGAAAAAACGGCGTTAAAACATTACCCTAAACGATTTTTTCAACGTTTTTTTTAATGGGTTACCATTGATTGAAAATTTTTTTTTCTAATAAAACACTAATTAGAGTTGAATGATTCTAATTAGAGTTTGTTCGTACAAGTAAAGAGTCAAAATAAAACGAAATTTAATTCTCATGGATATTAGGCCCGATTTTTCAAAAATAAATTAAACGGAAAAATCTTCCCAATTTTTTTTTTGCTCAAAGTATGTCTCCAGCTTTACTAATAAACAAAAACTAATCCATAAAATTAAGAAAAGTACTCAAAATAAATTATTTCCGGGTGCATTTTTTTATTTATCTATACAACAGAATCTGTTGAACAGACTATCAAATTAATGCTGAATATTTTTTTAATAAAAATCTTTCTTGTTTTTTAAAGGCTATATCAAGGCACAAGAAGCTGAAGAACGTAAGTTATTAAAAATAATTCAAGAAGCTGATTCTGAGCGCTTACGTCAAAAGAAACAATTGGAACAAGTAATTCAAGAGCGCGATATCTTAGGTACGCAATTAGTAAGAAGAAACGATGAATTAGCCTTATTGTACGAGAAAATTAAAATTCAACAATCAACATTAAACAAAGGAGAAATTCAATACAAAGGTCGTATTGAGGATATACGAATTTTAAAACTCGAAATTAAACGTTTGAGACGTGAAAAGAAAATATTGAGTGTCAAAGTAGCTAACGTAGATGATTTGAGCAAAGAAATTTATCATGTACAACGTGAATTACTCAGAGAACGAACTAGATGTAGAGCTTTAGAAGAAGAATTAGAAAATCCAATGAATGTTCATAGATGGCGTAAATTGGAAGGCAGTGATCCAAGCACATTTGAATTAATTCAAAAAATACAAGCTCTTCAAAAACGTTTAATCACCAAAACAGAAGAAGTCGTTCAAAAAGAATTACTCATACAAGAAAAAGAAAAATTATACACTGAGTTGAAGCACATTTTGGCACGACAACCAGGTCCAGAAGTAGCTGAACAATTGTCCATATATCAACAAACTCTTAAACAAAAAACAAAACAATTAAAATCATTAGCATCCGAATTGAATATGTACGAAAGTCAAATAACTGAATATAAATTTGAAATTGATAAATTGAACAAGGAATTATCTGATGTTAAGAATAAATACTTTTTACAAAAGAAAAAAGAGCATTTGATGAAAGAGAGAGATAGATTAGAGGCGGCTAGTGCTCCTGGTGGACCTATACCTGCACCTGGTATTGTACCGAATCGTAATGCTAATGAAAATGTCAAATTTATTGGCGGTGGTTTTAGTTTAAAAGCTCCTCTTGCTAAAGCGAATGCTTGAAAACAAAAAGAAAACATTTTTTTCTTTTTTTATAAAGAGTATTTTTAAACAGTTTTTTAAAAGGTTTTGTTCGGATTTTTTGATTATTTTTGAAAGAATTTTATCTTTTATTCAATTTTTTTTAAATTAAAATAAAAATTACTTACAATATAATTTTATTCTCTAATTGGTTCTAAGAAACATTAACAGAGTCTTTAAAAAATTTTATACCTTAAACGAAAATCAGATCTACCTCTATTTTTTTCGAAAAATAACAAACAACAAAATTTTAAGAACTTTCAAAAATTGGTCTGAAAAATGAAATATTAAAATTAATTTTATTTCGTAAAAACTAAATTTATTTGTATTTCCTATTTTTATGGAATTTCTGGTACATGACTTTTATTTTATAATTCAGTTTTTGATATAAAATATTGGTGACCCGGACTTACTGAAGAGTACCAAAACACTTTTTTTGTTGAAAATTTCTAAAAAAAGATCACGGAAAAACCGAATGAGGAGAAAAAAAAATTTTAGACGAAGGCTTACTTATTTTAGGACACAGAATAAAGTTAACTAAGATGCCTTAAGTACTTCCCTAATGTTAAAAAAATCAAAATTAGACATTTTATTTAAAAAAAAGCCTTGAGTTTGAAAATAGTTTTTTTATTGTTCACGATAATTTAAAGGGTAAAGAAGATCTTGATCTTTTAAGCCATTAATCAAATTCTTCGCAGTTATTAAAGACATTCTACCGCGTGATTTCTCTTCAGCTGAACTTAGATAAGGTGTTATAAAACAATTTTCTAAAGTAAATAATTTATGATTTGGCGGGAGTGGTTGTGGTGATGTAACATCTAAACCAGCAGCTAGAATTCGATTTGTTTTAAGTGCATTTAATAGGTCATCTTGGTCAATACAATCACCACGAGCAACATTTATAAAAATAGCGCTTGATTTCATCTTTTCAAAGGCTTTTCTATTGAAAATTTGCTCACTATCTTTATTCAATGAACATGAACATATGATAAAATCTGAGCGCATTAGTAAATCATCAAAACTAACGTATTCATAGCCAAGATTATCTGCTTCTGTTCTTCGATTTCTGTTATGATATATTATTTGCTTGACTTCGAAGCCTTTAAGTCGTGTAGCTATAGACATTCCTATCCGACCTAAACCTAAAATCCCAATCACAGCTCCTTCTAAATCTTAAAAAAAATTAAATTTTATTAAGCTTTTGAGAAAATTAAAATTAATATATACTTTTTCCCAATAAAAATGATTCTTTCCAATAAGAATTCATTTCATTTCTTTTATAAAATTCAATTCCTTCTGATATTCTTCTGGCTACATTGATAAGTAATCCGATTGTAAATTCTGCAACAGCGACTTGAAAATTTGAGAATTTTTACTTAACTAGAATATATAAAATTCTTTTTAAAAGTAGGTTTTACCATTGACGACGTTAGGACAATACCCAATTTTAATGTTGCGTTTTTCACATTCTCTTAGATCAATGTGATCATATCCAACAGAATTTGTACAAATGACCTTAATTTAAAAGATTTTAAAAAAATTGATAAGGTTAAAAAAAACTTAGTGAGCAACCTTGAGTTGATCACCGACAAAGTCTAAGAATTCCTTGTCAATTTTTTGGTTAGGGTAGCAAATGATGCCATGACAACCTTTTGATTCTCTTAAAAATACATCTCTCTCCAAAGGTAGTTCTTCATTTATAACTACTTCAAAACCAGAATTACATAACAGCTCACGAGCTTCTTTAAAATCAAATGGCAAAGTAACAAATATTTTTTTGGCCTTATTCATATTTTATTCTTTAATTAAAGTTTAGTAAACTTAAAAATAAATGGAAAAAAAATTAAAAAAAATGTATGTTATATAAATATTTTTACAAAAAGGCTTGAACAGAAACTTTATTTATCATTTTTGAAATTTTTTTTTAAAAAAGGTTTTAATCTTAATCGCTAAATTTAGAAATTAAGTTGACCACATGATATTTTTAGGGAAACATACAAATAAAAAAAAGTTGAGAGATTCTTATTTTTGAAATAGGATAATTGTTTCAGCACACTTAGAAAACGTTTCATCACTTTCAAAAGACAACTGTTGGCAAAGTCAGCAAAAAATTGTGCAAATTTGCAAAACATTAAAAAGAGCCAAAATCAAATACGCGATTAAAATTGCACAATTTTTTGCATACTTTGCCAACAGCTGCAGTAACTTATGATTCAGTATGCATCAATTTTTTTAATTGCCAAGAGTAATTTTAAGAGCTTTGCCAATTAATTTTAGGGGTCAAAAAATAACAAAAAAAAATTTTAACATATCCATTTATTGCTCTTTTGTTTTACCCTATTTTATCATAACCTGACTATCACATCTTAATGACTTAATACTATCAACCAAAATTTAAAATGAATCTTTAAAAAAATATTTATACACACACAAGCACAAGCGCATTGTATCTAGTGTAATGTTTTAACGTGTTTCAATATTTTAACACTAGTTATCAAATCATCAAAAATTTTAGACTGGAACATGTGAATCAACTCAAAATAGCAAGGAGTGATCGGCTGATTGCATACAATTTTATACGAGAAATTGACGTGTACGTGTACAATACACGTACATGTACCCGAACCCGAAAAAAGCTGGGATTTTTAAACATACACGTACACGAGTTCAATTCGGGTATCCAGTTGGAACGTGGCCTATGGGATGCGCGCATCCGGCTATATGGGAAACAAGGCTCACACATCGGCGATGAGTGGCTTGGGAAGGCTTCGCATAGGCTTTATCATACAGCCTGTCCGTCACAAGAAGCCAACCATTTTATTAGAGAAGGTTTTCACGACGTCTTTTCCTATTGTCGAATGTGGTGAAACATTTTCTAAGTGTGCTGATTAGGTTGGCACTTTTTAAAATATCAAAAGCAATATTTTTTTAGTTTTTTTTTGGAATTTAACAAAAAGAAAAGATGAAAGGAAAGGCTGTTCGCTATTCAAAAAATTTTAAAATAAAATTGCTTCGGATAATTTTCGCAATAATTAAAACAGCGTTTTTTGTCTGTTTTTTATTCTCTCGGGAGATTTTAAATCTTATAAATAATTTAGAAAAAACAAATATTTATCAATTTAAACTTGAAAAAAAAAACTAAACAGATAAAATTTTAAAACCAAACATTTAAAAACAAAAAATTTAAATTAAATAAAAATATCTGATATTTTCATCGACTAAAATAAAAAGTTTTTTGGATTAAAATCGGTCATTTTTGTTTTGATTTTATGCAATAGTCGCCAATGCTTTGCTAGTGCCTAAGCTAATAGAGGATCATGGTTCAATTGAAGTTCTGTATTATCGAATTTGTTAACAATTGAATTCTTATTAAAATAAAAAAAATTATTTTTTTTTTATTTTCTTTATTAAAAGTTAAATAACAGTACTGTAGAGCTCAACTGATTTACATAATTTGAATTATCCAATTTACTAAATGAATATTGATTACTTGAATTAAACTTTTTTCAAAAAAAAAAGAATAAAATTAATAATTTTAAAATCATATTTTCTCAATAAATTTTACTTGTTCATTAGTCGTTAATAATTTTGTTATAGGCGTCATAAATTTTGGCATTGTATCAGTTAGAGCCGGAACATGATCAGTTAAGAGTGGTTTCATAAATCTTAATAATTAATAATTGATTATTTTAAAATTAAAATTTGTCATCTGCCATTCAAAAATTACTTTCTATCAAAAGAATACCATGCTTTAAAAATATTAAATTTTCTTAAAAAACTTTTCAGTCTACTCTTTTCTTTTCCATCATTTGAATCTTCTTCATCATAGTCATCTAATTCATCCTCATCAACATTTACACTGTTTGTAGGTTTACTCATATTTAGCCACTCGATCATCTTACTCGTTAGACCACCACATATAATAACAGTTAAAATAACTAGTACTAAAGTGGTTGATAAAATAAGTCGCCTAGCCTGTGTTGATGTGTTTCGGATTGCTAGAGCAAATGCCATAGCACCTCTAAGGCCTGAGAAAAATAGGAAATGCTGCATTTTTAGATCAATTTTATTCTCATTTGAACGTGATAAATTAATTAAAAAAGAAAGAGGGTAAATGTTACAGGCACGAGCGGTTAAAATTGCAATAATACTGAATAGTATGAACGATATTTCCCATTGATGGCTTCGATAAGTAAATACGGTTATACCAATGTATATAAATATGAAATTTTCACTTAGAAAATTTAACAAATTGAAAACTTCTTTCGTATTTGTTTGAGATTCTTTTGACAAATTATTGAACGTATAATGAGCTTGAACTATTCCATTGAAAAGGACCGAAATAATACCTTTTAAAAAAATTTTTTTATATCTTTGAAGAGTACGTATTATTCATTTTTGAAAAATTTTTGCGATAAAAACAATAAAAAGATTCAGAAAATCATTGATAATTACCGTATTGCCTTATTTTGAGATGCCTCCCCAAAAACCCCTCTTTTACAGATATCTTAAATTCTTCATAATAGATCTTTTTGGTTTGTCAAAAGATTTTATTTAGATCTACATAAAATAACCCAAAAGAAGTCAATACTCGGTTAACTCAAGGTTCTAATTTTTTTAAAGAGACCAAATGGGTACATCTTTCTGCAAGGTAATACGGTATTTTAAAGTAACTGAATACTTAAGAAAGTAAAGAAATCTTGAAAACATGCTTCCAAGAAACATGTTTAAAACCTTTTTTAAAGGCAAAGAAAAAGTGTTTTATTATCTTGTTATACAGGTTAAATCAGAAATTTATGCTGAAATCATCTTTTAAAAATGTTTGATTATGCCTTGGAAAATCGATTTTATCAAGTGGGTTGATAAGATTGATGTTCATAATAATTCAAATTCATGTAAATCAACAGGGAGTGTATGTAATTGGTATTTAAAATTTTGTGAGCAAAGAAAAGACTCAGCTATGCAATTTTTAAAACTTTCTTTTTTCATTTACCTGTAAAACCAGCAGCTTCAGACGCTAGAAAAGTTGAATAAGACATAAGTATAAATAAAGCAGTTTCTAGACTAGGATGCTGACGAATATAAGTGAATTTTGTTAATAACGCCGTAAAACATCCCATGGCTGAGCCGATTGCAAATGAAGCAAAAAAAACTCCTATTAATGTGTAAACGCAATCGAAAAACTGATACAAGTCAAATTGATTTTTGAAACCAGTTGCACCGCTGTATTTCTCAATTGCCCTTAAAAATAAGTTATGTAAAATTTCAGTCATTCCACATTTTAAAATTCTATTCTTACTGAGCTAGAGTAATTGAAACTGCATCGTTTAAAACACTTTCCCCAAAGACTAATGCATGAAGGTTTACATTTGTTTTATGATCATTAAATATAGCAAGAACAGTGACTTAAAATATAAAAAATAAATAATTTATATTTAAAGGGTCTCATAATAGTTTTTTTTACCGGGATCAGTCGCAGATATAATGGCACCGAAAAACAAGCAATCAGTAAATGAGAAATAATCTTTCATTGACCGAAAAACTGATATACATGCGTACATAATTCCTCTTCAATTAAAGTAAATAAGATTTATTTTAAAAATAATTTTGACAAAATAGGTGTTTTTAACATCATCCTATTTTCTTAAGGAAGTCTCTCTTTAATCAATACCATTCGTGAAAAAATTAAACATTTTTGAGAAAAAGGTTAGATGATTTTAAAACTTTTAACTAAAAATAACTAACTGTCACAAGACTTAACGTTATATAATTTACTAATTTTTCATTTTGAGCAAGTCTAAACTTAATGTTTTTCTTTACTGTACTGCTTTCAGATTTATGTACCTGGCCGTAGTAACTAGAGAAAATCGACTAAGTTCAAAGGGAAAAACAACAAAAAAATACTCTGTTGGGATAAAAAAAATGTATAATTTGCTCGATCCGATACACTCCGGTACGAGATAAATTTGATAGCAGAGCAATAAGTCGAAACACGACAAACTTTTTTAAATTCAAATTGTTAAAAAGGTAAATGAAAAGACTTAGTTTATCTTCCTTAAAATTCTGTCTACTACTCTGGTATTTAAGTTTAAAATGTAATTTAATATGAAAAATTTACAATCGATAACAATTTTGTTTTAGAGGATATGTAAAATTGAACCTTTTTAAACTCCACGAATAAACATCTAAGAAATAAGTCTCTACGAGTCTTTTAAGGCTTCAAGTCAGACTCGTACTTTTTGATCTTTTTTTATCAAGTCCCAGTAAAAAAAAATTAATTTTAATACCAAACATTTTTAATTTTTTATTAAAGAAAAACAAGTTTTTTAATCAAATTATTTCAAAAAAATACAATTCGAATTTCAATTCAATAAATTCCTTTGAAATTTATTTATTTTAGAGAGAAGTGTCGAGTCTGAGTCTTTGACTTGAATTGAAAAAATAAAAATTACGAGTAAGAGTCTTTTCCAGACTTGTGACTTTTGCAACTCTGGTAAAGCTATTGAGAAATGTTACAATTTGACATATCTTCTAAAAGAAATTAAAAATTTTTATAATGGGTATATTGTTTCAACACAAACGATTTTACGAACAACACAAATCAAAAACTATTGAACACAAAGAAAAATCTTCTCATCACAAAAGATTAGTAAATTGCAAAAAAACTTTTTAACACAAAATTTTTGTGATGAAAATTTTTCTTTATAAAATTTTCTCGATCAAAGGTTTCCAATATTATAATAGGACCTCAGTTTATTTTCCTGCTTGTACAAAAAAATTCTAAAAAGACAGCGTTTCTTATATATTGGTTCTTATATACATTTTCTTCTTAATAAAGGCTATGTTCTTCTAAAAATGCTACGCTCGCTCTAAATTATGACATTCAGCGTATCCTAAAATTTATAATTTGTGTATTCCTGAAAATAGCATCAGTGACGGTTATGGCGTTTACCACTAACGATACATATGCAAACGAGCATTTTGTCTTAAGTTTTAAATAAATTCAAATGTTTTGGGGATCTAACAAAGTCCTAAGTTTTAATCGAATAATTATTAATAATACTTAATATATGTTATATTACGGTTTTGGTTATTGAAAGTTTTTGTGTTTAGAAGTTTTTTTAAAAAAAACTTTTGTGTTAAAAAGTTTTTTCTATGATTTAAATCTTTGTGCTGAACAGTTTGAGTTTGTGTTGAAAAGATTTTTTTTTGTGTTGAAAAGGTAGACCCTTTTTATAATAACGTATCGATGGCAAATTTACCATATACAATTAACCCAAAATTTAAAAAAAATGTTAATGGTAGTTGATGGTCTTAAAATAACGTTTTTTTTTTTAAATTACAATCACCTTTTAAAATTTATGATTTATCACGGGGTCAATCAGCGTAATCTCACTTTTAAAACGCTATGACTTCCAAAATTTGCGAGGAAAGATAATTTTACCAAGGAAAAGACATTTTTTATTAATAAGTTTACATCAAAAATAAAAGTACTTATAGGTTATATATCTTTTAGGTACGGGTTCTTTTTTCAAATTTAAAAAAAAACGAAAATTTGATTTTATAAGTTAAAGAAATCATAAAAAAATAGGATCAAATATTTTTTAAATATTTAACTTACCCAGTTACGAAAGAAGAAATAGTAGTACCTATTATTGCAAAAATCAAAATCGCTCCAAAATTTTTAAAGAAATGTTTCTATTTAAGAAAAAAACAATTAGAACGCATAGGTTTTTTTTTCAAACTAAGATTTTGTTATACCTTTTTCATTGAATATCCAGCATGAAATATGATTGGTGGTAAAAGAAGATTAAAAAATATCTCAGGATCAAAAGTAGCTTTCTCCTCAAAATCCTGAGTAGCTAATTCATTCGTACGTTTCGGATGTTTATATCCATAAACAAATTTTTGTTGTGTATTATTCGATATAGCCAGGTAAACATATTCAGGTAGATCTCTAATATCATTTAGGGTTAAATTAGCTACTAGATTAAGACTTTTTTTATTAGTTCGAGTAAAGCCATAGCGTATAATTATACCAAATAAGCTACCTTGAAATAAAAGAATAAAAAATCAAACACAATTGGACTAAAAATAGATAAAAGAAAAAGCATACCATAAATAATGGCAAGTCCAGTTTCATGCAAGTAAGGAAATCGCTTGTGTTTAAACAACCAAATTGTTAAAATTACTAAAATAAGAAGAAAAATAAAAATAAGTAGATTGGTTGAGTCGACTATATGATCGTGGAGTTTGCGTAGGTCTTGGCTAAATTCTATTGATTCATGATCTGCGAATCCCATTTTTTTCAAATTAATATTTTATCCTTTAAATGAAAAAAATTATGTAAAAAATTAATGAGTCAACTCAACAAAAAAGAAATTAAAAAAAATTAAGATATTCGGAAAAACAAATTTTTTTTTTGTTGAAATTTGATTTCAAAAAAATTCATAAATTTCAAGGAATTCAGCTATCAAAAAAATATTTCAAAAAGAAAATAAATCGAATAAATTTTATATTAATAAATTTAAATATATAGAAATTGAGCGAAAAAAGACATTTAAGCTCTTAATTTCTATACAAAATAAACCTTACAAACAAATTTGAAATATTTTGGATATATTTCTAATATTGCTTTTGCCTATTTAAGAAAAAAGCTTTAAAAATACTTATATGTGTAAAATTCCAGATGTCGTAATTCGTGATATCATGGAAAATCTTGATTTTGAGTGAATTAGGTCAAGTTATATTTATGCTTTTATTTTATTTAAAGAAAAAAAATGATATCATAAAATCGCAATTTTTAAATTGCTTGTTTATTTATTAACCCTTTATAATTACATCTAAATATATTTCAATAAACCAAATTACTCAATAATTTTAATAAAAAATATAAAAAAGAGAAAGTACCAAAATGAACTATTTGGCTGGCAAATTTTTAAATCCTGCTTATATGCAACTTTCGAAAGACTATATGTAAATTCTCCCCGAAAAAAGTACCCTTGAAACAAAAGCGCGAGACTTTTATTTGAGCTTTTTTTTCAATTCACAAAATGTTTTGATTAAAAAATTGTTTTATCTTGAATGTAAAATTCCTATTACTTTATAATAAATAAAATTATCCAAAACATTATTTATTTATTTCTGTAAACGATTCAAATATAAGCTCTTTGTTTTAGTCATTTTTAGGAACAAAAATTTTACCGTATTTCCTCAAATACAAGATCGAGTCGGTACCTTTTGATGACCTTCTATTTAAATTTTTTTGGTCCCAAAAAAATAAAAGCACAAGGCTTTTAAGTGACCTTTTATGAGAAAAAATACGGCAATAATGATAAATTACCAAATAGACGTTCGAGTTGTTTGATTAGAGAACTGGGATTTGAATAAGTTAATTAATTTAGTTAAGTGAAGGACTTGTTGACAGGTCGCCACTCCTTCCACAAAAAAATAATTCTGGCAGGTCAAAAATAAGGATACTTAATCACAAATTTTACATGAAAATTCTAGCTTGTTAAAACAAGACTAGTAAATTTTACACATCACTATTTACCTAGTAAAAGTAAAGTTTGATAGACTAAATCATTAAGGTTAAAAGCTAACAACTCGCAATTTATTTAAATAATTTGATTTGAGCAATTGAATTGCTCTAGCTAGTGTCACCCATTCAAAACCATGGGTTCAAATTTTCTAAAGGCACATCGGTTTCTTTTATTTAAAAAAAAAGAACAAGACAAAAAATAAGTAAACGTATAAAAAATCTATACTTGTCTAACTTTTTATGATGTTCTTAAAAATATTCAAAAAAAATTTTTTATTTTCCAAACATAAAATACAACAAAAAATCCATTTAATTCGAAATTCCTTACTAAAAATAAGTAATGAAAGGTAAAAACAAAGAGCAAACACCTGGAAAAGGAGCTGCTTTAACAGTCAATCCCCGCCAAGAACTTTCATTTCCCAACGTATCTCCTTTAGATCATGTCAAATTGTGCCCTAGATTTACTTCAAGTAATAAAAATAAAAAAATCTAATTTTATTTCTTTCAAATACTTTATGTTTTAAACCAAAGTTCTTAATCGACCTGATGGCGATGGTGTTGGTATTGAAGAAATGGATAGTTTACAAATGGAAATCGAAAGTCTTTTAGTTAGTGTTATGCAAAGAAATCGATTATTAAAAATAGAAACTATGATTTTAGATAATGATAAAATAGTCGATACTATTTTAACACCACAACCTTCTACTAGTGCCACTAAGGCTAATAGTTTTGCAGCACATTCAATATCTAGTAATAACTTACACAAAGAAAAAGGGTCTAATTCATTATTGAAAAAGAATAAATCGTTTGCGGGTAAACCTTCTACTAATACGAACAATCAAACTATTCAAGAATCACCACCGATTGTCCGCAATAAGATACCTGATATTTTTTGGCAATCAGTTGAACCCTATTGTAGTGATATT
The DNA here is from genome assembly GCA_002922825.1 of Brachionus calyciflorus. Taxonomy (NCBI): domain Eukaryota; kingdom Metazoa; phylum Rotifera; class Eurotatoria; order Ploima; family Brachionidae; genus Brachionus; species Brachionus calyciflorus. The sequence goes on along the minus strand of NTPY01000600.1, from coordinate 878,191 downwards.
ACACCGGATGATCTCAAATATTTAGAGTCTCAAATTGAACAAAGTGAAAAAATGATGAATTCAGTGCCTAAAAGTAAATTTAATTTTAGCTTTACAGTAATCTCAGTCAAAAGGATACGGTACTAAAAATATAAGCTTCAGCTTTAATCATTAATACTGCATCTAGGAAATACTTTTTAGGCTGGACTAAAATAGCGGTCGGTAATACTAATCTAAGTTTAATAAAAGCAAATTAAAAATATCAGCAATAATTTTTAAATGTTTATAATTACCATTTTTAAGGTTGTTTATTTATAAACTCATTTGAATTTTTTTTCGACCCACATATGATTTGAATTCACGACCTTTTGCCTGGTGTTTTTGACAATACCAAATGAGCGATTTCTGCCTCAGAAATTCAATTCTCTTTTTGTTTTAATCGAATAAAGTATTTATTTACGATATTTTAGAGGAACTTACAAATTCAACTAAAATTTCTGGTATTTTTGGTGAAAAAAGATAAAGTAAAGGTTATTCTCAAAAGTTAGATTTCGATTTGAGGAATTTCTAACAAATTTAATTAAAACTTATAGGGTTTTGACTCAATTAAATAGAAATTAACGAATTCCGCTATTTTTTGTTTCGGTAAAATAAAGAAATTTTCGATTACCAAAAATTTATTCGAAACAAAAACAGCAAAACAGTTTTTTTAAATGTTAAAAAAATCAAAACAATTATCCGGAAATTTTTTTCGACACCAACAAATATATGAAATAAATATATGAAAAAAGCAAAGAAATAAAGCTTAAGATGGTAATTTTTTTGTAGACGAAAAATTAAGCTAAAAATGATATCATTTTATTTCAATTCTAACTATTGTTTTATTTTAAAAAAAATTTTACTTCAACTTTTAGAAGCAGATTCGAAGAATCTTTTTTCTTAACGTCTCTAAATTTATGAAACAATCTTAAAAAAATTCGAAGCGAATGAAAAAAAGATATTTTTAATTCGAAAAAATTAGGAAAATTTTCGATTAAGCGGTATCTCTATCGAGTCAAAACCCTAAAAACTTACTTTATAATATATTTAAACTTTTTGAGCACTTTGTATTATATTAATTTCCCTTTATAGGAGAAATTTTTTGAAAATTCCCTCTTTTCCGCCTTTTTTCAAGGGCTGTGAAGTTCATTACGATTCATTCATTTCAATTCGTTCAATTTGTTATAACTTTTTTATTTTTCTACTTTTCTTTTAGCTTTAAATTGTTTCAAAATGTAACAACTTTGTTACACCGAAATTTGAAAAATTTTTTGCTTCCTTATTTGTCTATCACCAGAAAATTGATAATGTTAAGTTTATTTTGACTTGAAAAAAAAGTCCAGGGTGATCGATTTGAACACTGCTTAAAAAAATTATATTTAGTATAAACATTGCGACACCATTGTAATGAGAACAGAATACTTGTCAAGTCAAACTAGCTCAACATAAAGTCAGTTCTGAAAAAATTGTTCCATTGTAAAAAAATGTTGGATGTAGCTAAAATTTTACAAATTGTAGCAATTTAAACTTAAGAAAAAATTTTTTCGGTAAAAAAAAGCACTAAACACTCTAAATTGAAATGAGTGAATAGAAATGAACTTCACAGTCCCCTTTTTTCACCAAAAATTTTCGTTTTTACTCCGAAATTCTTAGAAAATATCGCGTTTTTTTATTTGAGTACGGTAGAAATCTAAGTAGAAATTTCACAATTTTTTTTTCAAAGAATTCTTTATAAATCTAAATTTTTTATAAAGTTGGACCTCTTGGTAAACATTATAGTTTACAATGGGCTGAAGAAGATCTAAACTATCAAGTAAAAGAAGGTGCCAGATTTCCAGATCTTGACTCTAAGTCAACGCCAACAAATGGTCTCAAACGAAAAGCATCGTTATCAGAGAATCACACACCGACTAATTACTTTTTAAAAAAGCATAGTTTAATCGAAGAGAGTATTGAAAAATTAAATAAAAATCAACAAGCTGAGTCAATCAGTTATGGGCCATTGACCCAACGTCTAATATCAGCTTTATTCGAACAAAATTTAATGACTCCTTTTGACAATAAATTAAATGATTATCTGGATCGAATAGGCACACCACAATCAAGTTACATGTCACCAAAAAGCATGGCTAAAAAATTCACATTTAATTTTACCAGTTCAAACATGGAAAAAAAACTCAAGAAAACTCTAATTGAACAAGGCATTTTAGATGCAGATGATAATGATAAAATGGATATAATGAGTGATGATAACTCAAATCAAAGTCAAGAAGATATTAGTAAAGATGACGAGGTTGCTCAAGAAATTCTAAACGTACACAATGAGCTAAAAATAGTTAGTAAACAATGTAAAGAACGACTTGAAGAGTTGTTAAAAATTGCTAAAGAAAATTTTTCTAAGCAAGAAATCAAGAAAAATATATCGAAAATGGATACAGAAATAATTGATCAATTTGAAAAAATCAAAAATTGTCGCTTAGCTAAACAAGCATTGAGTAAAAAAGATAGAGAGCAAGTTCAGCATTTAATTAAAGAGCGAGAGTCTTTAAGGGAACAATTAAAGCAATGAACAAAATTAAATTTAATGCATAAAAAAGCAAAAAAATTTTTAGTATTTTTACTCAAAGCTTTTTTTTTTGTATATAGTCACCTTTTTTTTTACCCTTAAATGGAAGGATATTTTTTCAAAATTTAAAATAAAAATATTTTTCAATAATCCTAAATCTTGTGTAATTTAAAGTATTTTTATTTTGCTTATAAGAACTAAGAAGAAATTAAAGTACCACGAGTTAGATTGACTTTAATTAAACCTTGTATATTAATTTTGATTTTTAAAATAAATATTTTTACTTTTGGCAAAAAATGTACAAGTTATCCTTAATCAGTTTCAATTTTCTCTTAAATAAACCAAGAAAATTCATCATTAACTAAAGGAGGGTGCCGGATTTCAATGTTAATTTGGTCGTTAAATTGAACAATTTAAATTTTTTTTTCACTTACAAATTTATGCTCATCTTAAAGCTGAAGAAAAGAGCTTTGTGCTAAGTTCATTTTGATACAGAAAAAAGAGATTAAATTGGTCACATGTTAGTGATCGATTCAAATTGGTACAATAAAAATCACTAATCTTAATTTTTAAATTTGTTCAAATTTTTCATGAGAATTATAAAAAAAAAATGTAGATATTAAATTGAATAATTATTCTTAAATGTTATTCAACTATGAAAATTTTCATTAAATATTGTTTCCTACTGTTTTTTTTGCTAAAAACGTACTTTAAATAAACCAAAAATTTGTATTTAGCTTCTTTATTTGCTTTGAAAAGGATGAAGCTCTCATGGTCGCGCTTAGATATCTTGACCATTGATTTTTACATGATTGATCACCTCATAAACAAAAAATCTAAGCCCAACCACGGGGGTTTGACCATAAAGCTATTTCTAAATAAATCATGCAGCCTCTTTTATAACAAGTCATTTCTGTAAACTCTAAGCTTAAGAGCCTATAGGCCAATTTTATTTTTAACTTAATTCTTAAATCGTCAACCCTGCCTATAGAGCAAGTTAATAGTAAATTTGTATTGGTTGTATTTTTAGGAATTAGAAACATTGCTTTTATGAGTTTTGCTTCAAGTTTTTGGATAGTTTTAATTTGTCTAATATTCATCGGCATATTTTCTAAACCATTTAGGCCTAATATACGTTTTATATAAATAAAGTTTAACATTTGTGTCTAGAGTATTGGATAGAAGTCCATATTGATCATATTATGATATCCATTTGTGAACGCCTTAATCCTGTTCGCAAATTGAATTTTTATATTAAGTGTCTAGTCAAACCATATGTCAAGATATTTTATTAAAATGACTTTTTTAATTTTTTCACCTTGAAACTCAATGGCCTCAACATTTTTTCCATTTGAAAATTTACTAAATAGCACCATAAAATTAGTTTTATTTGGATTAAATTTGATCTCGTGTTCATGCCGTATGTTTCTGTAATTTTTAATAATTAATTCAATTCATCGGCATTATGAGCTAATAAAATTATGTCATCAGCATATAATATGAGCATTAGCATATTATTAATTCTTACTACACCTATTTTAACCCATTTAGAAGTGAACCAAGTTCATCAATATATATTTAGAATAACCAAGGGCTTAGAGGACCTCTTTTTTTACACCTCTACCTGTCATGAAAAAACTTGTTTTCTCATTACCAATTACTATTATTATTTTGGACACCGAATAATAGTTTATTATTACTCTTAAAAAATACACTTCTAACAATTCAATTAATTTGACCCAAAGGAAAACTCTGTTGACCTTGTCGAATGCCTTACAAGCATCGATAGAGCTTTTTTTTGTTAAAGAGCGCAAGTTCTCTTTATGTAAATATTGCATGTACACAAGATGCTTTAGGTCTAAAACCTAACTGGTTAACTAAATTATGTTTAAACGATATTTTTATTTTTGACTTTTAATGGCTAAAGAACTCATTAAATCTCAAGCTTTTTAAGGTGCAACAAATCATAAAGCTTAGTTAAGATTTGACTGTTTTTGAGCCTTAATAACTCATGTCTACTCCGATAAAAATATTCGGAAAATATTTTGAATTAAAAAGTTATTTTTGGTTTTGATTTTGAACTATTTTTTTCATGATAACCAAAATAAAGGCTACTAAAATTTCAAAAAAACAAAATTTTTAACGAAAAATGACTAAATATAAGGTTAAAATACTTCAAAATAAAATAGTTTTCTAGAAAAAACCCAAACCATCCTCGCTAGATATTACCATTACATATTTTAATTTTTATTCAAAAAATTTCCGGAATCGCTTATCAATTGAGCAACAAAATTTAAAGCTACTAATATTAATGACTTGGTGCACCTTATATTTCCTAAAAAGTTGAATTTTACACTAATTTCCCATTAATGTCAAGATAATTCAGAAATTACATTTATTCTAAAAACAAGAGACAAAACAAAGTACCCTTTTTACGTTAACTTTCGTATACGACTAATGAAAATAAAAAAAATTTCTAGAAAATAATTATTACTTCTCAAATATTCTTCTCATTAAATAAAAATATGGTGGAAATTAAGAATAACTATTTTTTTTTTGGTTCTTAAATTATTTCGTTTCGGTTATAAAAAAGGAAAAAATTTTATTTTTTGTTTTTAGATTGATTTGTTAATTTCAAGGAGACATCATGTCTAGATACCGTTCAGGACCATCATCAACTCTGTATATTAGAAACATATCGGATCGTGTCAGGTACAAAAAAATTTTAAATTTTTTAAAATAATTTACTTCCTCAATTTTCTTTCTAACCTTGGTTCTTTTTTTTTCTTTTTGCTGTTGTTGTTGTTGTCTTGTTAAATGATAGATACGATGATTTGAAGCGATTATTTTCGAAATATGGTCGAGTATTAGATATTACCATACCGTTAGATTATTATTCGGGAATGCCGAAAGGCTTTTGCTTCATAGAATATCCTTTTTAAATTAAAAAGAAAAACAAAACAATTTTTTTTTACCATTACCAATTTTGAGTTTCGAGAGCTTGAGAATATTTTCATTTTTATTTTCTCCCTTCAAAAAATTTAACTATTGACTTTTATATAAAATTATTATTAAAATTTTTAAGGCAATCGCACAAACTATCAATTTTCAAACACACCAACTCTAAGGAACCAATTAAATAAATTAAGAGTATCAAAAAAAAATATATTAAAAAACAAACATTCATTCCAAATTCAATTAAATTCTTACCAATTTATCCATTTCAATCAAACAATCAATTTAAATTCAAGCCTTTTGTTAAGACCTTTCTTCCAAAAAAAAACATTTTCAAACTCTCGACAATTTCAATCAAGCAAACAAGCAAAAAAATAACATAGGGCTTTTAGGCAAGCAAACCACTTTTTTTTTTTAAATTTTGTTAACAAACCTTAACTCGACGTCACATTCGATGATGCTCGCGATGCAGAAGAAGCTCAATATCAAATGGATAGACAGCGATTGTTTGGCAGAGAAATAGAGGTTGAATTTGCGCGTGGTATACGCAAAAGTAATTTTTTATTTTTATATATTGGCAAATTTTAACAGTGATTTAAACATTTTTTTGACCTTTCTAGTCAATTAATTATTAAGTTTTAACTTTTTTGATAAAAATAAATTGAAATTTTTTGAAAGGAAAAAAATATTTTGAGAAAAACAGAGAATTCCGAATTCGGTGAACATGTTGAGATCATGTTAACTTTTTGTTCACTAAATTCATAGTCACTTAATTCGTGAACAAATTTTAAATTCTGATAGGCAGGAGCACTAAAATTTCACCAAAAAAACAAGGTTTGATTAATAGAAACCCAAACTGTTTTTTTATACACTTAAACTCAATGAGGACTGTTTGAAAGTGATTGTTTTAACGCAAAAAAAAACTTTTTTTGCCAAATCAGAATTTAGAAATTTAACAAAAAAAATCGCTTAAAAAACTGTTTGAAACGCCTGAAGCACTGACCAAAAATATGAAAATTTTTTTTTCAATATTTTTCATATTTTTGGTCGTAATTGCGAAAGCATCGATTTTAACAATCAATTTTCATCTCTATAATACAAATAAATACCAATTTTTTCGAACCAAACTTCTCAGCTCACTGGGCTTGACAAGAATCAAAAGTCATTTAGACTTATAA
>NTPY01000600.1:831691-857097 GCA_002922825.1 Brachionus calyciflorus | reverse complement strand
GCGCGACAGGAAATTTATCCAAGACTTCAGCTGTGTACATTTTAATTAAACCAGAATTAATTTTATTCCATGAAGCGACCATACTTATATTCCATAGTTGATTAGAATGCTCAGCAAATGGGCCTTTTTTAATGCTTATTATAAATTTGAGACAACTAAAAAATAAATTTGAATCTTTGTGCAATTCGATAAAGTTTTCTTCGACAAATTTAGACGGTTCAATTTTTTGATTGCCAATCAATTGAGCACTGCCAAAAATGAATGGTAAAAATTGAAAATCATCTAAACTCCAAACACCATGACTTCCAGCTGGTTCCATTTTGTAAGTAACTTGTAGTTTACGAGCCAAATTTAAGTATTCATTAAACAATTTTAAAACAATAGATTTATTATCATGTTTATTAAAAGCACCAATTTTGTAAAGACCAAGTAAAAAAAAAGCAAATGACATTTCATGTCCAGTACCATAGTCGATACGAGTTTCATTTCCGAACGAGTCATTTAAATAGAATGAAAGTTCTTCGGCTTGAGATTCATTTTGTACAACTTGGGAAACTAAGTCTTTTGAATTTTCTTTAACTTTTCCTAACCATGTTCTAAAAGCAGTGTTACCGAATCTTTGAGGTTGTTGAACTGGTGGGATTTCATCAACCCATTGACTCAATGTATTAATCATAATTAATAATTTTTGTACATTCTAAATACTTGAGATAATATATCAATAGGTTATTCTTTTTTTGGGTTAAAATGTATTACTTCTGAAACTTGAATGTCTTCGTCGTTTAATTGAGTACCGACTACAGATTCACATAAAATGTGAATAAATTCAATCAAATCATGATATGCCTTTTTTATAATTTAAATTATAAATTGTACTCTCTTTTAAAACTTGAATTGGCGCCAAATATTAACTAAATATTGATGGAATCATCATCGTTTTAGCTAAGAGAACCAAAAGAATTTCTGAAAATTTTAAAGATCATAAAAGTTTCATAAAATTACTCGTATAAATAATTTTTTAATAACTTCTTTTTTTTAAGCTTTCAGTAGAAAAGCCAAAAAAGAAAAAAGAAAATGAATTTTGCTAAAGCCTTTGAAAATTTCATATTCAGAAAGCGCATCAAAAATTATCTAAAGTACTTTCAACTATTTATTTTAGTTAGGTACTAGACTGCGTTACATAATAAATTAATGTGTTGAAAAAGTGTTTTATATTCTAAAACAGAGTAACAGAAGTGTTAGTAATATTGGGAAAAAACGGAAGTAAGTCTAATCATTTACTAGACGATGCGTTTTATTAATGTTAAAGAAAGTTATACAAGTGTTTGAAGATCCACAAGGGGGTGTTAGATAAGAACAGAAAAAATTGTAAAAAAAATCGATTCTTTTTTTGAAAAAAAGTATAAGTTTTATATTTTTTTTTCAAGTGATTAGTAATTTTTGGTAATTTTACGTAAATTCACGTAATTTTTCGTAAAAAAAAACAGTAGTTAATTTAACAAATGGTCTTACATAACATTTAGTCCAACACATGTGTAAAACTCGTGCATAAGTCTAACATAAGTCTAATACACTCTAATACATGGTAAAAAACCCTCTAACGCATGCTCTAATACTTTTCTTAAAGCCTCTTACATTTCAAGAAGTAAATATAAACAGTTCGTACGTTCAAATACCACAAACGCTTTTTTTAATTGATTGATCAAAAACAATTTTTATTTCGATCTACAATAGTGGTCTTTCACATGTTCCCAAAATGAACGTTCATCCGATTTTTGAACGTTCAAAATTAAAATTACATTTGTGATAAATAATTTAACAAATTCATTAAATTAATTCAGAAAAAGCTTTAAACGTGACAACTAACTTTTTTTTGGCTTAAAAACGATTTTCCCATTCTCAAAAAATGAACGTTCAATTGAGAACACGTGAAAGACCAGTATTGTAATAAACTTAATAACGATTTGCTTTTTTTATGGAAATCGTAACCGGTTCGAGGTTTTTAGATAATATAGGTTGATGTACTTTTTTAAATAATTCGGTTTTCAATATCAAATGTACTTTAGTAAATCTCTTTTTTTATATAAAAAGCAAATACTTAAATTTAAATTTTTTTTTTCATAGTTTTCTCTAAACAGCGGATTATAGTTTTAAGCAAGTTTATAACAAAAAGGAATTAAAGAATAAAAAAATAATACTTGAGATCTTTTCCATTTGGCCATATCAGGAATGCTCAAAATTTCTCTTTTAGGTTGCATTTTTACAATTTATAAAATTCAAAATTTAATCAAAAAAATCTCACAAAATTTTGAATCAAAAAGAAAATAATAAATTATACTTAGATTTAGAAAAAAAAAGGAGAAAATTTTGAAATTTTTATAAGACTCTTTCAAATGCTTTTTGAAACTAGATAAATTTGAAATATATTTATTTGAAATTTTAAAGAGAAAAATATACTTGCCACGAATATTTATAATTTCCTAATAAAAAATCAAATAGAACTTTAAAGTATAGTAATATGGATACTGTAATATTAATCCTTATCAGTTTGGTCTTAATTATAATCACATGTTTATTATTTTTAAATAAATCGAAAAAACCCCAACAACAAGATGATGTTCAACCAGTCCAACGCCAATTTCAACCACAGGCTAGAAATTTAAATCCGAATATACCAAGAAATTTGCAACGAAATCGTTTACGTCGTCGTAATCAAAATAGAGAAAATGACGACGAAATTGACGAAGAACAAGAAGAAAATTTCGATGATAGAGTCGAAAATTTTTTAAATAATCGTAATGATGAAGAAATGGACGAGGATCAAATGGCTGAGCGAGAAGAATTAAGAAAAAAATTAGGAACTAAAAAATTGGTTAAACTAGAAGAAAAAGCAGCTAGACGCGAGCGTAATGAGCAAATGGTCCGTGAGAGAGAGGAGAAAAAAGCCTTAGAAGAACAACGTTATCAAGAACGTAAGAAGCGTGAAGAAGAAGAGGAAAAATTAGAAAAAGAACGTGAAGAGGCCGAGAAAAAAGCAAAAGAAGAACAAGAAAAACGAGAGTATGAAGAATATTTAAAATTAAAAGAACAATTCTCTATTGATGAAGAGGGTCAAGATGCAATCCTTAACGAAGACGATGCTCAAAATCTTCTTAATGAATTTGTAAACTATATTAAAAAATCAAAAATGGTCGTTTTAGAAGATTTAGCTTCGGAATTCAAATTAAAAACACAAGATGTTATTAATCGAATTAATCAAGTGCAAGAAATGGGTCTTCTAACTGGAGTTATGGACGATAGAGGAAAGTTTATATATATCACTGAAGATGAATTACTTAAGGTTAAGAAATTTATAGAACAAAGAGGTCGTGTTCATATTACCGAATTGGCTAAGTCAAGTAATGAATTAATTAGTCTTAAATCTCATAATGAGCAGATTAATTTAGAAGTTGAACCTGTTGCCTAATTTTTAATTTTTTTTTTCTCATTTTAATCATGAATATTTTTTTAAAATTTTATTTTGAGTGTTTAATAAACTTTTCATATTTTAAAGTTGGAATTTTCTTTTAAATTTCCTGTAAATTCTAAGGTAAAGATGGATCCCATTAACCTATTTTTAGACATGTATCCTCGTATACATGAAATATTCTCTGATCTTGGTAATAGAAAGGGAGATACATTATTGGATTTAAATTGATGAAAAACAAAACAAAAATTTTTTTTTTCAAATTAATATAAGGAAACATAAAAAGCCTTTATTAACCTATACAAATTCACACTTAATTCAAACTGAACATTAACCAAAAATACGAAAAAAAAAAAAAAACTACATTAAATTTTAATATAATGTAACATTTGATTACAGAAGTTGGTATGTTCATTAAAGAAAAATTTTTTTTTTTGAGATTTTTATGCTTAATAAAAAGAATTACGACTGTTTATGGGCTCACAATAAAATCTTCAGAAATGGGCATTTTTAAGCCTAAAAATGTTAACTTATCGAACAGGAAAAATGGTAAAATATATAATTGAGGAATTCTGTTGGTACAAGGAATTTTTTTGCGACTTTAAATAAAATAGGAAAAGAATCTTGATTTTTTCACAAAAAACATATTGGAAGAAATTTTTTTTTAAATTTCTTAAAAATTAAAGATTTTGTTTTTCGATAAAAAAATTTATTATTTTTTAAAAATTATTTGAAAATTTTCATTTTCGGATTAACAACCGTACTTTTATGTGGAAAAGGGTAAAATTTTAATATTTTTGGCTTTTTCTTTTATCAAGTTTTTTGATTAGCTCGTGACTATTAAAAAATTTCTTAAATTTGATAAAATTCTGTACAAAATGAAAGTCATACTTTTCCATTTTTTTATTCCTAGGAGGTTTAATTATTTCAAATAATATTTTTTGATTTTATCAATATAATTTGATCGGAAGTAAAAATTTAATCGATGCAAACCTTAGAGAGAATTAAAATAGTTTTGTTTTTTTTTTTTGTTAAAAAAAGTAAAAAATAAATGGTATACCATCATTTCTAATTTTTATTTAATAATAACAAAATGTAAACTAAACAAAAAAAATTAAAATTGAATAAAATTCTGAATTCAATTCGAATAAAATATCTATGCCCATGTTAAATTCAGTATTTTTCAATAAAAATCAATATAATAAACTAGAGTCTTAACTTAACTTTGAATAATTTAAAGCAAAAATTAACTTCTGGAAACAGTTCCTTCTAATTTTTTGTTATAAAATCTTCAATGATAAAAAAACAATTTTACAAAAAAAATTTTTTTTTCAAACTTTATTTTTCTCTTAAAATATATTAATCAGAATATTCTAAGACTTGGGATTTTGTTCTTGAGACGTCTCCAAATTTACGAAATGTTTCTGCGCATATTTTATGTTATAATTTGTTAATGCAGGAGCTAATAAAAAATTTAAATAACTGTTTTAATAGCTAAATAACTGTTGAGATTTAAATTTTACTTATTCTAGGATCCGATATAACAACCATAATGTAAGTATTCGGTGTAAACAAATCGATTATAATCGTAAAATTAGCGTTCTTAATTTCAACTGATTGAAAATAGGTGTCGCATTTACTTAAAAACAGAAATTTTTTTATTTTTTAAATAAAAAAAAGCTGTGTTTATTAAAAATCTTTACCTGCAACTTTGCTTAAACTGTTTAATTATATTACTTATTTTTTCAAATCTTTGTAGATCTGAATGTTCTTTTTTAAGACAATGAGAAACGACTAAAAAAGTTGTTTTTTCAAATAGCAAAATTTCATCTGCTTCGATTACATCGGCAAAATCTTTTAAACTCCTTTCCAATTGGGCTGCATTTAAAATTAATTCATGTAATATTTGAGACCAAGCTTTGTATAAGGTTTCATCCCAAATCGATGATTGAAAACAACGGAATTGTAATGGCCTCGAATATGTTTCCAATTCTTCTACTCGTCTTCTAAAAATCTTCAACAAAAAAAATTATTTTTGAATAATAAAAAATTTTAGAATACTATAACTAACTGATTCTCTTTGATTTTCTGGTATCAAGTCCATTTTATGAATCAAAACAAATATCTTAGCGTTTGGAGACTGCTGAGATATGGATTCAAGACTATTTATAATTTTTTAATAATTAACAAAATAACAATTTAAATTTTGTCTATTAAGCTAAATTTTTACCAGCTTTGGTAGTAATGAATATCTTTGTCAATTTCTCGACTTTCCACATCAAATACATAAATTAAAACTTCTACATTTCGAAAGATATTATCTCGTTGAGCAGTAAAATAATGCTCCATAAAAGCCTCTTGACTTAAGAAAAAAATATTTTTTAAAAGCGAGATTAAATAAATAAAATCATCATGTTAAAAATACCCTCCACAGTCCCATAAGTTTAGAACTAAATTTCCTAAAAATCGTACATAAGATTGTTCAACATCAACTTCAAAATTTTTAAGTTAAAAAAATAATATTCTTATGCACAAAAAATAAAAAAAAAGTTACTTGTAGCACCAATACGTTTTGTATCTCTAGCTATATAATTGGCAAAAATGATCGATCTCATAGATGTCTTACCCGAACCACTTTTGCCCATCAAAAGAACCTTTCCAAAATAAAAAATATTTAAAATAAAATCATTTTAAAAAAAAATATTTTTTTTTAAAGTATTTCCAAGTTACCTTCTTTCGCATTTTTACACTTTTCTTTTATTTTTTATTTGGAAATTTTTTTTAATTTTTATCTTTGTTTTTTTTTTTATTTTCTGTCTGAGATTGTTGAGCAAATTTATTTGTTTTCAGAAAGAACAATTTAATTATTTCAAATTTTTAATTCCATTTTCTCCTCTTTTTAGTCTACATATAAGAAAAATAAAAAAAAAATATGATCATGAGACTGAATTTAAGTAAAATAAAAGAAAAAAATTACTTTATTATTTTATTTTCTAGTTTGAACAGATTTTTTGCTTTAGAATTTTATTGCATTAGTTTTTTCATTTTTAGGCAGCTGTATTTTCATTTAGGGAGATAAATTTTAGAAATTTTCAAGGTATATGAATGATTAAATTATGAAAATTTTATACTTATATCTTGCACTAGAAAACTAAATTAATTTTTTATATTTTTAAATATCATTAGTATAAAAATTTCGGGAACCTTGTTCCTAGATCATTTATCTCATTAATTTTCCAATATAAATTGAGTACACGGGGAAAAATTTTTTTTCTTGGACACACTACCTATGGAACTTGTTTGCTAGATATAAGCCTTTAAAGTTTCGAGAAAAGTAAATTTTATGAGCTTTGTTATAAAAAAAAACAAAAAAAATTAAGTTTCTCGGCTCTATGTCAAAATAGCAAGTGTCAAAATAGCGAATGTCAAAAAAGCTAGATCAAAATAGCTAAATATATTTTTAGCTATTTTTTATTTGTTAATTGTTTAATTAAATTAGACTGGAGTGAAGTTTTGAGATGAGTTAAAAAAAAAAATGAATTAATTTTAAATTAACTCATTTTTTTTTTAACTCATTTTTTTTTAACTCATTTTTTTAACTGATTATTTTTTTTTTCATTTAATTGGTCTAAGATGATTTAGTTGAACTTTTTAATTTACCGCATTTTCAAAAAAAATTATTAAGGATTGTAAGGGAAAGTAAGTGAAAGAAAAACGTTTAAGTTTAATTTAATTTTATTAATTAAAACAAATCAATTACAAAAAAGGAAAAAAATAAATTAACTAAAAATTTTTTTTTAAAATTCATTAAGCATATTATTTCTTACAATGTCCAATTGAGCTAATGAATTTTTTTGAATAAAACATAAATTATAAATGCCGCTAATTAGAAGTTTTAAATATTGTGAGACAAATACCCCACAGTTAAAATCATCCAAATCTTTTTGTCGCGATATATTTGAGATATGTTTAATGCTCCATTTTTTATTTAATTTTAATAAATCTGCATATTTCTTCCAATTTTCAAAAGCAACAATCTCATTCTCTGTTTTTTCTACTTTAGGATCCAAATAAATGAACTCTTCACTTTCAAGATCGACACAAAAACAGTTCCAATGGTTGTTATTAACTAAAATAGGACCAACTATGTATTGATAGTTTTGAATATTATCTTTTGCAAGATAAATCCTACCATTTTGTTCAAAAATACCGTTGAGGAATATGTTCTTTGAGGTCGTATTTGGAACAAGCATCGTATTGTTATTTTGAACATTCATTGATACATACGACTCAATTAACACTTCATTCAACCAACTCTTTTTTTTTTCCAATAAAAATAAATCGTTCTTTGTTAAAACATAATTATTAATTCTAAATTGTGTGACAGCTGTTTTGCTTGAATGTGCCTCAGGGTTAATTAGTGCATCGCATATGTTTTCAACGTCAATAGGCTTTTGATAACCAAATTCTGTTGGCAAATCTAATTTTAGTTTTTTTCCATAGTTTTCAACTGCATCATAAAAACCTTCTTCGTAACTATCTTTGCAGCTTTTATCACCTTGTTTTCTTTTACTAATAAGTAAATTAGTAGATAATTTGGCGAGGTAATTTATTGTCCCACCAATTATAATTGTTGAATTGTGATTGATGTAGGAGTGAGGCAAAAGATTTTTCGGAGTGTCTTGTTTTAAAAATCGATTAAAATTTTCTATCGACCCATTTGTTAAACGTGTCTTATCTAAACCAACAAATGCAAAGCTCGACCAGATAAAACAATAAGGCATAAAGTTTTCAAAAAGGTGATAGTAAAGCTCTTCATTATAAAAAGGATTATTTTGATTTGAACTAGAACCATTTTTAATTAAAACCGATTTCACTTCATTTTCGATATCTTTGAAATGATTGTAAAATGGAGTTGACTTTTTTATAGTGTCATAAACCTTTTCATTTTTGTTTTCATTTTCATTTTCAAAATTTTCTTTATAATCTTTTTGCTTTTCATCAATTTCAGACTCCTCGTTCACCAAACCATCGACATCTAAGAGTATTTCATCAACTATATTTTCTTCATCTTTTATATAATCAGTTAAAAATCTAGCTGCCATTTTATTTGCATATTTTTTTTCATCATCTGAACGTTCTTTCAGCGCAGTATTCAGGTGTTTTAAAGAGTCTTTAAAATCTGAATGTTGAAAAGATGAAAGAAAGATATAACTTATAGATTTAAAAAAGCTCGATATTGTCTGTAGATCAATTGAATTAACCAATAAACTAAACAAATAACAAACATATTTGTAAAGAGAAATTTGAAAGCCTTTAAAACGGCATGAATACTTGCCCAAGAATAATCAATGCATACAAGTCTGAACTTCAAACTATCAGTTGGATAGCATTTTTCGTAATTACTTTTAAATAGGGTTAAAAATTGACTAATAGATATAACATCGTGTTGACTAGTGATATATTCTCCAATTAAAACTGTGTCGTATTTAACTTTCCCACCATTTTGGGCAACTAAAGCTTGATTAAAATTTTTCAAAAGGAGGAAATAATTTAAAATCCGTTTATAGCCATCATTAAAAAGATTTTTAGTATAATTTTTGGGAATATAAACAAGGCTTCCAGTTGCGTCAAAATGCAATATGCGATTATTTAAAGGAGTCTTATGGATCGCTTCAAATTGCTTCTCAGTAAAAAGAGAAATTTGAAGCGAGGGGTACATACAAATTTGTTGAATATAACCTTCAAGTTTATTGCCTTGGATTTGGCCCCTGAAAGCCTCAGAAACTGATATTATGTTAGTCAAGAAATCAAAAGAGTATTTTGTCTTAACTTTAGTTGAAAGCTCGCTCGAACATGGCATAATTTTTTCAGATTTATTTTCTTGATCATTTTCAATACTTATATCTTGATCATTTTCAATCTCAAAAGTGGCAGTTACATTGACACCTTTTTGTTGATTGTATTGTGAATTGCACTTTCGCAGAGCCACTTCGCTTGGAGGATTTATCCCTCTTGCTTTTCTGTCCAAAAAGTATTTTTTTGATGAGCCGTGAAATTTATTACTAATTTCTTCGGCTACTTTTTCTCGATTTTCACCTGTAAGTTTTACATTATTTTCATGTGAGTGTAATGTTGAAAATGAAATCGACACGTCGGCATAATCACGCTTTGAGTCTTCATTTTTAAATGGATCGATCTCAATAACAATCGTGTATTTGTTTGTTTTATTGCATAGTTTGCAGTTAGCATTTATTCGTAAAAAAGGTGTTGTTGAGCGTTCTGTTTCTGTATATATAACAGCATTTGTTTGTTTTAATTCTATTTGGATCCCTTCCTTATCAGAAATTAACTTGTCAAAAATTGTCATAAATTTTCCTCTCAGATGGAATTTGTCCTTATTGGTAGAGTCAACTACCTTTTTTTGCATGATTTTTAAAAGGTCTTTTTTTAAAATAGGTATTAAATAAGAGTTCATTTTTGTAAATGTTTGTAAGTGTTCTTTATTTTTAAAGGGTATTTAAGTTTCAAATTTTAAAGGTCGCAGTCAACAATAAAGGTATTTACAGATCAATTAATTAATTAATTAAAAGATATTTTTTTATAGTCAAAGCAAAAGTCAAAATTCATTTTTTTTAATTGAATTCATAATTCCTTGTTCTAATTCATTTTTTTAAAATCAATGTTACATTGGTACACCCTAAAAAAATGAATAGAGAACAATTAAATAAATTGAATTTAAAAAATGAATTAATTAAATAAAATGAATTTAAAAAAATGAGTTAATAAAATAAAATGAATTAAAAAAATGAGTTAGTTCTTTAACTAATTCATTTTATTAATTAATTCATGTAAAAAGTTCACTCCAGTTTAAATTAGCTAAGGTTAAAATAGCTAAAATAATTTATTTTGCATAAAACTAATTAAGCTGAATTTGAAATTATATTTTTTTCTAAAATTTTTATAGCTTATCTAAAATTACTATGAATCGACCAATTGTGTAAAAATTTAAATCTGAATAAAGCTTTTTAAAAATGATCCAGTTTACAAAAATTAAAATTAAATTTTTTAAATTTTAATTCTCTCAGAGCGTGATTATTTAATTATTTTCGAAAAAAAAAACTATGAATTTAAAAATTGATCAACGAAAAAAATTCTAATTTAACTTATCACTAATTAATTTAATCAGCTTTTTTTTAAAATAATTAATTTATAACTTTTTTTTTGTAAAAAAAATAATTTAGCTATTTTGATAATAGCGATTTTTATTTTTAATTTAGCGATTTTTAATTTTCGATAATTAGCTATTTTGACACTAATTATTTTTACCTTTAGCTTTTTTGATCAAGCTATTTTAACACTTGCTATTTTGACCTACTCCCAAGTTTCTCTTTTTTGAATTTAGATTTAATTAAGGTAAATAAATCTGAAATCCTTGGGAAAATAAACTCATCACTATCCCCTTCTGTGAACCAAATTTCCTAATAATTTTAATTTTCTTAAAAAACTTTTATTTAAACTCTTATTTTATGATTATATAAGGAACATTCCAATCAAATATATTCATTTTTGGTTCATTGAGGCCTACAAGCTTGTTTTTAAAAGCCAACAGTAACTTTTAACCTTAATCATAGTTAAAAATTTTAAAATTTAAAATTATGAAAAATTAAGATATGTTACGGGATTTACTGGAAATTGATGACAAACGAGATTGATGCCCCTAATTTGATGTCAAAGAGATTGATGTCCAATTAATAAATAAGGAAAATGATGATCTTTCTTAAATAAGGAAAATGATGATCTTTCTTAAATAAGAGAATGACGATTAGAAATTTTATTTAAGTTTAAATAATTCGGTTCTCGAACTAAATTCAAGCATTTATCATTTGCTTGTCCCACAGTTGGCTATGCTTGGACAAAATTTGTTCAAAACATTCAGTTAAGCAAAAATCTGGAAAATTAATTTAACCGAAATTCTGTTATAAATTCATTTGTTTGAATTTCCCAAATTTTAGTGTTTTTTGTATAAGTTTCTCAGAAATTAGACCTTTTTGATTGACCCATTTGAGGATTAAAAGAATGCTACATAAACTGAGGAAACTAATATTACAAATGAAGTAATTAAGGGCCAAGTACCCTAGACTGATGATTACAATTTGATCTCAAATCTATGGCTCCTAGTACTTTTTTCGCTAATACTTTTTTCGCTAGCGAGAAAAGTCCATTTTTTATGTCTCTTAAAAATTGGAATTAATTCGCTAGCGAAAAAAGTCTAATTTTTTATGACTAATAATTGGCTACAAAAATTGTGATAATTAAATAAATATTTTAATAAATTAACCTAGTGATTAAATAAAGAAATATGTATCTTCATTTGTACAACGTTCTTTTATTCGATTAGATTTCCAATTCACCCATCGGTTCATGAACATCTTTTGGATCAAAATTTTTTCCGAATGAAACAATTTTATGTGAATCTTTATAAACGCTTGTAACTTGACCATGAACCCAGCGATTTGATGGTTTATTTTTTATTTCAGCTAAACAATAAATCTTCACTGAAAACTTTAACCATCTTACGCAACGTTATTACCGTAATCAATCTATAGTTATACCATGTTAAAAACTAGGATTTCAGATTTTCCCCATTAATTTTATTACTTAAATAAATTCATAGATCTTTTTATTTTAAAAAATGGGGTCGGTACAATTTTGAAAAATTTCGATTTTATACCGGCATTACTATCGATTGATTACGGCATCTTCATCATTTTCTGCTTTAAATTGTTTGAAGAACGTATTCGTATTCGACTGTTGACATATTTTAATTGATTTTTCAATTTATAAATTGTTAGCTTCAAACTATACTTTTTAAGTTTTGGCAACCTGCAAATATTAATTGTATTTATTTGTAAGCGAAAAAATTACAATTTTTTTGTCTCTAAAAAATTGGAAAATATTCGCTAGCGAAAAAAGTACAAGCCACTGAATCTATGACTACTCAAAATTTTAATTCATTTTTGAACATCAATTTTTTTGATCATCAATTTATTACATTTTTTTTTTACATCAATTTAGCGGGACATCAATTTCAGTGACGGTAAAATAAAGACATCAATTTCGTTTGACATCAACTTACAGTTTACCATGTTACGGTTGATATTTAACGTGTCATTATAATCACTGTATCACTGTTTATTTTCAGTTAATTTATAAAAGGCTATTAAGGAAGGCTCTATAGCTCAAAAGCTATCAGAAAATAGAATTGGATGTATTTTATATTTCTTTAATGTATAATTTAATAATTAAAAAAAATCAAATTCTGAGATTAAAAAAAACTATTTTAATATAAAAAATTTAAATTAATTTACCTTAGATTACTAATAAAAAAACTATTCTAATCAAAATTATTTTATGTAATAATAATTAGGATTTCATTTAATCTAGCTGTATGACTACATCAATTGAGGGCTAAAAATTATTTTTCAATATTAATCGATTGGCCCCATTGAAAAAAATAATCGCTGTATTTTTAAATATTTACAAAAATTATAGGAGAAAAAATTCAATTTTTAAATAATTAACAGAAATATTCAATCTTGTAAAAAATAAAAGCAAGATTCGATTTTTGGAAAATTATTTTTTAACAATACCATATTGTAAGGATTAATATTATCAATGCAAAAAATTTTTTTATTTAACAAAAAAACCGATTTATACTCTTAATCATCGGTTAAAAAGGAATGAAAAAGAAGTTTATATTTTAGATTTTGTATCGTGATTACTTGTGGCAAATTTTGAACATTAATTTCTGGGTCTCTATTGAGGAAAATAAGAAAAGGTAGGATATTTTCTGCAAAAAATATTCTAAATTTAAAGTTTTCCTTACAACGAGAACATTTATCAATATAAAATATTGAATTCATGCCAATAGAATCAATAAAAAAAGTTGAATTTGATCGTTTATGTATAAACAATCCACAATCACAGATGCCACTATAAATGTAAAATTGATTCTTGAATAAAAACTTAATAATTAAATCATATTCGGTACCATATGCATTTAAACAATTTTTAGTGAAAGGCGAATTAACGACCTCTTTAAGCCATATAAATCGAGCTTGGTCCCAATTATTGATACTTAAGAAATCAAAAATCGTGACAAGAATTTTGAAAACAAAAAACGATGATTTTCAAAAAAATTCTTAAAATGAAGGGATTTCTTAAAGCAAAAAAAAAGAGCGAAAATAAAAAAATCAAAAGAGCAAGTATTCTTATAATAAATTAATTTATTTCTAATTTTAAGAAATTTAGGCTTTGCAGGAAAAAAATTCAAGTCTACTATCACTTGATTTTTCGATTTCTATTTGTCTAGGTTGATGTACATTATCCTCGACACATTTGCTAATTAAATCATCTTCTGATTTTTTCGCCTTTTTTACAGTCTGAATTTCAACTTGCTTCTTTTCACGTTTTCTTTCATTAATTTCGTTAGGTATTTTTTGTAAATTTTTCATTTTTTTAATTTATATTTTTGATAATTTTAAAATATTATTTAAAATTGTCAATTTATGAGCTATTTTTTTTGTGTGTGTGTTGTTGTTTTTGCTGTAGAGTTTAAATAAAAAAAATAAATGATAATTTTTAAAAAATTCTTGAAAATTTTTTGGACTAAATTTTAAATCATGAGAAAAAATTATTGAAATTTTTTACCATTTTTCTGGCAAAGGAAAAAAAAATGTATATAAATAATGAACAAATAGAATATAGCTTCTGTTATTAAAGATTAAATAAATCGTTGACAATTACACTAACAAAAAAAAATGATGAAAAAAAAAATTAAAAGAGATCACCAAACAGGAATCATTGGGGTTGACACTTCGATGTTTGATGTTATTAAATTTAAAGAACGAACAAAAAAAAAAGAAGAAAAAAAAAAACGAATTCGAAATTGTTGCTTTTCTCGGCTTACACTTTAGGAAATCTTTAGATAAATTTTTTTTCTTAATATTTTTTTTATTCCAACTTTAACCTAAAAAAAAAATTATAAAGACTTTTCCAATAATTAAAAAATTAAGAAAAAAAATTTATTTAAAGCGTGCTTTTTTTTTTGTTTTTAAAGATTTTTAAAATCGGTCATTAAAAAAAAAAAAGAAAAAATTTAAAAATTTTTATTATTTTTTATATCTGTTTACGATCTTCTATAATTTCCTGTCTTGCGTCCACTGTCCACTTCACGTTCCTCACGTCTACCATTGAATTCTTGATTATTGTTATTATTATTATTATTGTATTTTTTATTACCTCTTGAGCCGTTGCTTGACGATCGTGTTACTCTTGATTTAGTATTTTGTCCATTGTAACCACCTCGACCTTGACGAGCTCTTTTCTCCTCGACATTTAATCTAAATTCACCTTTCTCATTTTTGAATACCAA
Organism: Brachionus calyciflorus; assembly: GCA_002922825.1. Taxonomy (NCBI): domain Eukaryota; kingdom Metazoa; phylum Rotifera; class Eurotatoria; order Ploima; family Brachionidae; genus Brachionus; species Brachionus calyciflorus. Next base: position 842,194 of record NTPY01000600.1, on the reverse strand, counting down.
ATTATTTGTTTTGCTATTTCCAAGTAAAGCATCGACGTGTTGCTTCTCTTCGAATACTACAAAACCATAGTTTGGTAGTCTGCGTCCACTTGGTTGCTTAGTATTTGAGTTAATTCTTACTTCTAAGACTTTACCGTATTGGCTGAAAAATTGTTTTAATTCAGCATCGGTAATATCTTGACTTAGATTGCCAACAAAGACTTGTTGAACGTCTGGATAACGACCAAAACGTTTCTCAATATCATCGAAATCATTTGATTTTTCAGATGGTTGACGTTTTGGTTTGGGTTCATTTTGTTGTGTTTGTTTTACTTCCTCTTTCTTTTCTTGAACTGTTCGTTGGGGTTTTGGTTGAGGTTTTGGAGCAGTTCCGTTTTGTTGAGAGACTGGTTTTACAACTTGTTTAACTTCTTTTGGTCTAGGTGCAACTGGAGCTGGGGCAACTGTTTGATTGGGTTCAGTCTTACTAATTATTTTAGCCCATGAGTTGTTTCTAACTGGTCCTGGTTCTTGTCTTACTGGCTCTTGTTCTTGTGGTTTGACTGTTTCGGCTACTTCGGGTACTTCTGGTTCAGCGACTTCGGTTGTTTCTGGTTCTTGTTCTGGTTCTGGTTGTTTCTCCTCTTCTTTTTCTGGAACTTCACTAGGAACTGATGAGGCTGATGATGAAGATGAGTGTAAATTACCATTTAACATTGTTTGTTCGACATTTTGTTCAATTTGTTCCGGTTGTTCTGGTTCGGTTGGTTCTTGGACTGGTTCAGGGATCGGTTCAGGTTGTTGTACAGCTTCTTGCTCTTGTTCTGCTTGAAAATAATTAGATGCTGATTGTTTTACTTCGACAGGTTGTTGAACTTGAGGTGTGTCTTCTGACTCAGTATCAGAAACATCTTGATAAATTTCATCTTGGTACCTAAAAATGTCATTGTGAACATAGAATTTCTTTGGTGATTGTGGAGCAAGCACAAAAGTTTGCATAAAACGTCTCATTGCTTCACCATTATTTGACAATTCACCAGTTACTTGCACAACTACACCATTTCCAATAGTTAATTGAGAGTCGACTTGTCGAATCTTTGTGTGACAATCTTTAAAATTGAGTAAGCGAATTTTCTTATCAATTTCAAGTTGACCAACAACTGGCTCCTCGCTTTGACCTAAACGATCTACACCACCATGAACAAACATGCTACCGGACGAGTAAAAACGGTGTAGAAGCTCTGGTGCCTCATGTAAAACAGTGTAATATTGACGAACGAATTCACGTCCAACACTATTTCAATCATTTATCTAAAATCATCAATTTTTTGTTATAATAATACGATTTTATTTTAGAAAAAGACTTCTGGATTTAAAATTACAATTAAATTTTAGAAAATGTTATTTTTGTTTAAAAGTTTGAAAAAAATTCTTTAATTTGAATTAGTTTTGGGAAAGTTGAAATTTTTTTATTTTTCATTTTTTTTAATTTTTAAATTTTGAAAAAAGTATGCATTGTGGTGCAAGTTTTACTAGATCATGTTATCTACAGTTTTAAAGAAACTTTATTTTAAAATTTTGTTCATAAACGCAATAGAATGATAAATATTGCATAAATATTTCTTTTCAAAAAAAATTAGAAAAAACAAAAAATTATAGCTTACTTTTGTACTCATATAAAGTTTTGTAAAACTTACACTTTTAAAACTTGTAAAACTTATTATGTTTTAAAGAAAAAAAAACACATACTTTATTTGTAAAACTTCAAAAAAAAATTTAATTTTACAAAAAAAAAAACTTGTTGCTTTTTTTTTTTACTAATTCAGACTCATTTATTTAAATTTTTTTCTTAAATTCGATTAATTGAGTAGAAGAATTACCTTCTAAACGGCAAACGAGATTTCCATTTTCAATTGATTCTGAAATCTTTTCTCTTTTTTTAGCAAGGCGCTCCGACCTTCTACGAATAACTGGTTTTTCTACAACTAACTGAGTTTGAGATAGTGAATATCGATTGCTTTCCTTGTCTTCTTTTTTCTGGGAATCAATCATTTCTGTGGAAATTTTGTTTTTTTTTAGAAGTCGCTCAGACCTTCTACGAACGACTGGTTTTTCAACGATTGATTCTGTTTTAGTTTGAGGAGGAGTATGAGGTTTACATTTAACCTCCTCAATAAATATTAAATCATAGGCACTTAACCTTTCCGAAGATTTTTGAAGAAGCAAATTATGAACAAAATTTGGCACCTTATAATCATCAATTTTCGTTAAGTAATCCTTGTAAAGATCTAAATTCTCATCTTTTGGATTAAGGTGTTGAAATATATATATTTTTAAAAATAGTTCCATCGATATGGAGCCTAGGGACCAAATATCTACTTTCTCGTCATAATCTTGTTTCATAATAATTTCTGGTGCAATAAAACCATTGCTACCAAAAAGCTTTTCATATCGAATTGGCGTTGTTTTAAATTACAACGCCAATCCAAAATCGCATATTGTTACTTTTTGGTTTTTTTTTAATAAAATGTTTCCAGGCTTAATATCACGATGGATTATATTTTTTGAATGCAAATAATTTAAACCTCTCGAAATATCGAAAATTGCTTTAAAAGTAAAACTTTCATCCAAAATTTTATTATTATTTATATATTGCTGTAGATTGCCCCCATCTATATAATCTAATAAAATAGTTGGATAACCGTTTTCTATTTGGTATCCGTTATCTATTGTTTTTAATATATTTTCGTGATTAAATTTGCTTTGAATGGAATATTCTTTCTCAAAATCGTCAAAATTTTTCATTAATCCGATTTTAAGAACAAAAGTTGATTTTTTGCCATCGATGGATTTTTCGGTTTTCAGGACCTTAGAAAATGCTCCACAGCCTAAAAAAATGTGTATGTCTCTCAATATATCAGCTGAATTCATCTAAATTATTCTAAATATTTTTTGATAAAAATATAGTTATTTTAAATACAAAAGAAATTATTTTTAAAGAAATTTTCTGAAAAAGAATATTTTATCCCTTAATTCAAAATTATTTTCTAATAAATTTTATAATGTTAAAACCAAAAAATTAGAAAACAAAAAATTTTTAATTTCTATTCTTAAAAATAAATTATTTTTAAGAAAAATTCGATCATTAGTAATAAGCTCATTTAACAATAAAAAATATAGCTAAGTAAGAACTTAGAAAAATTTCTTTCGCCTGATACAAATATTTCATTATTTAAATTTGAAAAAAAACACTCTTATATGATTAATAGATAAAATTAAAATTAGCTACAAAAATAATTTATGCTTTACATTTTAGCAATTTAAAAAATAGTAATATCACTTACATTCAAAAGTTATAACAATTTGAATGAATTAAAATGCTAAGGGTAATTGGACTGATAACGGTGGCGCTTATTTTTAACTGCTTTTTGACAGGATTAGCTTCTAAATTACAAAAATGAAACAATCTTAGATAGAAATAACTTTTTTAAAAAACTTTTCATCTATCCCAAATTGTGAAAAAAATACTTCAAATACGAGTTATAAATATTTCTCTATATCTGGCAAGATTTGAAAAAAGAGGCATTTTAGAGTCAAAAAAAATTAAAATGTTTCAAAATTTAAAAAATGTACAAAAGAGCTAAAAAATAGCAGTTAAATTTTTTTTTGACTCCAAAATGACTCTTTTTTGAAAACTCGTCATTTATATATTTAAATCAAAATCTACCCATATCAACTTCATTCTCATAGTCTTCATCCTTCATCCAAATTATTCCTCTTGACTAAAATTAAAATAGTTAAATTTTTCCTCTAACTAATTTATTATAAATTGACAGTAAAATTTAGCTTTTCTTACTTAAGATTTTAAAACTAATCAAAAAATTAAAAATATAAGTCACAAAATGATGTTATGAGAACTTAATTATGTGATTGCTATTTAAATTGAAATTTAAACTCATTAAAATATTGGTCACCTATTTACGTGATTCACATATTTCGTGGCCACTTGGATACATAACATAGTAGTCCCAAAATAAATACAATTTTTATTTTATTTTTTTATTTCTGCCTTAATTATATTTTGACATAAAAAAATCCGAATTTTACCACAATTTTTTTTTAATTTAAATCAATTTATCTAGAAAAACATACAAAATATTAATAGAATTAGAGCCAATTTTGACTTTTATTAATGGAAAATTACCGTCCATTTTTTAAAAAAATTTCTAAGATAGTAATCATAAGGATTATTCCGATAAGTCTTTGTTACACTATTATTCTTAGAGAACTTGGAAAAGGTTTATGGTAATACTTTTCCATAAAAATTAAATTTTCATAAATTATTATTAGAATGATATAGTTTTAAAGCGGGGTTTGGAAACCCCGATTTTTGAAAATTGAACAATGCTAAATCAAAAAAAAATAGCTTCGATAATTGACCTCGACGCTGTTTTACTCGGCAAATACCGCTCCGATAATTACTCAATAAGCTTTTTTTATATCCGGTAAAAATACTACAACTACTTAATCTTACTATTTAAAATCGTAGAGAAAAAAAGTTACTGTAAAAATGGCAAGTTCATGGCCGAATAAAACCAATTATCTTTTACAAAACCAATTATCTTTTGTAAAAACAATTATTTCTTAGAAAATCAAGTAACTTAAAGATTTTTTATTCAGTTATATTGATAATTAATTGACCTTCTATTTTTTTTTTATTTGAAGAATAGAATTAAACTAAATATTCTACTACGGAAGCATTTTATCAACAATTATAAACTCTTTTTTTTAAGTTTAATTTATTTTTCCTGCGCGACTCTAAAAGGTTCTCTTTTTAAAAAAACGTTTCATTGTTTTAATTAAATAAGGCTATGTTACGAGAACAAGATAATTGGTTAAGCAAGGACTTAAAAGTTACTCAAGAGAATAGTACAGCTCTTAACCATAAGGAAATAAATTCAATTAGAACATCATGGAGACCAAGTGTTGACTGTGGTCTGAGTAAAACCGGAGCCAATACTCGAAATCCGAAGCTAAAATAATTGGGAAATTTTGTTAAGAATTTAGAAAAAAACTAAACGGGAACGGGCAAAAAAAACCTTCACTCATTATCTGCAGTGATATTCAATAAAATTATAAATAAAATTTATTTTGAAATTACTTGAGAGGACTTTGGAAACCTGATTTCCTCTAATGTTTCAGCTTTATACCCAGATTGAATATACAAGATTTTAAAGGAAAAATTTGAATATAATAACAATGAATTAAATAAAATATCTTTGTGTGATTTTTTCTTAGTAAGATTTTATATTAGCCGATTAGTCCTGATGAAGATAAGATGATTTCCTTTTTTAAAAAAAATTCTACAAGCGCAGTTTACCTGAAAAAGACACTGAATGAAAGTTAGTTCAAAATGAATTTAGCTACATTTTAAGCCTTAATTTGTATTCGGTGGCATCAGCTGTTTATATCTTATTAATTGACTCAAACTTTGACCTTTTTCACTATACCTTTGGTATAAGAAAATTCGAGGATTTTTTTTCACTTTTTAGAAGACTTAATTTAAACACACATGATTCAATGTTTGCATTTTTTTCTAAATTAGTATAAATCAAATTTTCTAATTTTTCAAAACCCAATGGTTAGTTGATTTAACTCGATAGTCTTAATTTTACTCAGATTACAAATTTGATATTTTTTGCTCAAAAAAAAAAGAAATTTGAAAAAGCTTTTAATTGCATTTAAATACAGTATATTTCGGGTTTTTATAAACCTCGGTTGTAAAGTATAATTTAGTTCACAAAATTGAGAGTAAATAAAATCGGAAACCATATTCCATGCTTGAACATAAGCATAAGTTCAAAATTTTGAACTTATGCTTATGTTCAAGTATGGAATACATACTTCATACTTAAAGCTTAAGCTTTAAGTATTTTTGCTTCATATATTCGAATACAAATAAATCGGAGTTCATGAAATCGGGGATACACTATAAGAATTTTTTTAGAAACAATCTTTTAATTTGACTTTTTGATGTTCTATTTGAGCTAACTAATGGTTAAGGTTTAGAAATATTGTTTTTGTCCTTTGTCGTCGAATAAAGAAATGAGAAACTTTAAAAAAATTGATTAATTGCTTATTTATTAAAACAAATTTGTCGTAATCACTCGATAGTTATACCAAGGTACAAAACTAAGGTTTCAGATTTTTACCCATTGATAAATTGTTTATTTATTATAATACAAAATTTTCTAATACAGTCTGACCTCGATTTTGTTAACTGCCTCGGTAAGGTCCAAAACGTTAAATTCGAGTAAAAAATTAAATGATTATGTTGATTAGCGTCATTTCAAAACTGTCAACAATTTCGAGGGTCAACAAAATCAGCGTTAACAAAATCGAGGTCAGACTGTATTAGAACCGGCAGCGTAGCAACGGGTACTAATAGTTCTTATTCTTTTCTTGAATAGAAGAAATTTTATATTAGTTCGAACCAGACTTGTTTACAAGTAGCAAGTAGCAAGTACCAAGTTATCTAATACTTTACTTGAATTGAAAAAATTTCCCAAATACAAGTAAGTACTTTTACTTGAAAATTTATTTTGGCAAGTACAAGTAAGTACTTTTACTTGAAATTTTATTTTTGCAAGTACAAGTACTTACTTGTACTTGAAAATTTATTTTGGCAAGTACAAGTAAGTACTTTTACTTGAAAATTTATTTTGGCAAGTACAAGTACTTACTTGTACTTGAAATTTTATTTCGGTGTTGTCTAAACAGTAAATTAGCATTTCTTTTCAGACCAAGACTCCCGTTTATAGTTTTACAAAAAATTAGGCCATAAATGACGGTGATTTTTGAAAAATAATTTTTTTTATTTTTATTTTAATGAATAAACGTGTTAATCAGTCTAGAAATAGATGTGCGCACTTGCCTGTTGATTACCCGGGAAACAAAAAACGCGTTTAAACGCGTTTAAACGCATTTTTTGCCTTTTAGCAATAAACGCCAAAAACTGTTTCGTCTTTTGGCGTTTTCTATAGGATTTTTTTAATAAAAACGGAATTTACAAGGAAGGACAAGTATTACTTGTACTTGCAAAAAAAAAATTTAAAAGTACAAGTAGTACTTGTACTTGAAAAATACTTTTAAGTACTTGTTTTTTAGTACTTGTTAACAAGTCTGGTTCGAACCAACCCCAGAAATCTGATTTTTAATGAAATGGTTAATAAAAAAATACTTACAATATAATTTTTTTCAATTTGTATTTCAGATGCTCTTCATGAACATAAACAATAATTCTCTTAAAAAGTTTCAAAGCTTCTGAGCTTTTATTTTATAACAGCTTAAAATGTCGCTTAAACCTCTCATAAGTCAGTCTAAAGAGAAAATTTTTATTCCTTAGATAATTATAAAAATTTATTAGTTATTGATAAAAAAATTTTAAATAGATTTTTTTATCAATAAAAATGGTGCTAGAAATCATATTTTCATTAAAAGGCCCGCGACATCGCGGGCCTAATATAGCTAGTGTCTTTTTAATTATACTTTAATCTAAAATTAAACTTGGTTAACTATTTTTATAAGAATATTAATAGGGAAAGAATTACTTTCAGAAAATTTTGAAAATTTAATTATTTTAATTTAAAAATAAAAATTGAAATTTTAATTCATTTTGCTGTTTGATAATACATTCAGACCTCGATTTTGTAAACTTTCAAGGGAAAACAAAAAATAGTTTACAAAATCGAAAATACACAAAACCGAGGCCTCGATTTTGTCAACTTTTGTTTACAAAATTGAGGTTAATGTATTAGTTTTCATAAAAAATTAATTGAAATAAGTATTTTTTAAAAAGTATCGATAATATTAATCATATTATTTGAAAAATCAGTAATTCTTTTAACATAATTTCCTTTGTATTACGTGTGGACGTGTTATCACGCTCAAATCGTCTTTATCTTGTTGACTTATTTCGGACATTATATATTTTATTGCTTGAAAAATTAAAAGTTGACAAAATGGAGGTAATTTTGCAATAAAAATAAACTTTTGTAAAACAAAATTAAATTTACAAAATCGAAACTTCACAAAATTGAGGTTTACAAAATCGAAAATTTAATACACATAAAGTATTGCTAGAATTTCTGTACTTTCAAAATAAGTTTACAAAATCGAAAGTACACAAAATGGTGGCTAACAAAATCGAAGTCTGACTGTATATTTTTTTGAAATATCTGTCAAATTAAACTTAACTTTACCTTTAATCTATATAATTAAAGGAAAGTTTAGTAATAAAATTAGGCTTTAGTAATTTTTAGTAAGGTCTTAGTAACCTTAGGTAGCCAATAGAATTATTAATTTTTAGTTAACTAAGGTTAACTAAAATTACTAAAATATTTGTCAGCATTAATTTTTGAGTTCTAAATGCAATTACGGAACTTTTGTCACTATTGTAAAATTAATTGAGAAATTACAAATTTCGCCTTTCTTAAAAAAACGTTTTTTTTTAAATAGCTTCAAAAGAAAAAAACCTTAAATTTCAGTGATATTGCATAAAACTCTTTATAATTTTTATAAATTATTTCCCAACAAAATTTCCCAGCAATAAAGTATTTACAAATAAAAAAAGAGCTAGAATCTTGAATAGTTAATATAAAAAGATTTTCCACTCAATCTTTTTATTTTATAAAATAATGTAAGTGTTTATGGATGGCGGCCACTGGACACCCAAAAGGCTAATGACCGCCATTGAAAAAAATTCTTTTCCTTCATATTAAGAGTACTGCATGAAAAAGGATCGCTTATTCTATCTAACTGAATTTAAAATTTATCAAAAACACAATTTTCCAGGCAGCCAAAACTTAAAATTAATAATTGAAAAGTTAATTATTTGGTATTTTTTGTGACATGTGTGACATCCAATTTGATATAAAAAAAACAGCCTTAAAAATGATATTTTTGCCACAAAAAAATTTAGAAAATTAGCAAAAATATACAATATTAATTTCTAAATTACATAAATAAGTTAAAGAAAACACGAAGAGAAACAGAACACTCTTCGAACAGAAACAAACACTATTCGAACACGATCGAACAGTTTTGCAAGAACAAACAGCATTGGAACATGATTGAAAACATGTTAGAAAATGTTCCAACACGCCGTTAACTTATTTAAACCTTTTACTGTAATTAAGGCTTTTTTTCAATTGAGGCAAAGTTGTAGTACACTGACAGATTTTACAGAAAATCGAGGCATAGACAATGAATTTTATAAAAGTAAACAATATCCCTTTTCAAAAAGACTAAGGCACCTTATTACGAAAAGATATAAAAGTTACCGTAATGCCTTGCAAACAAATTCATGCTTAGGAAATCAAAATTTTAAGAATAAATACGCCAAAAAAGCTATTTTTAAAGCGATTGGAAAAACGTTTAAAATAATCAAAACATAGTTATGCATTGTTGATTAGGTTCTTTATTAGAAAATGTGTTGAAAAATAAAAAATTCTTTTATTTTGGGAAGCATTAATTGTTAAAATTTTAGGTTTTAATGCAATGCAAGGTATTACGGTAGTTTATTCTCCTTACCCTGAAAATTCATTTTTTTCATACTTTTTATTCATTGTCTACAGATGAAAAAATCTATAGGAAAAAATTCGAAGCAAAAATTTGCAGAGGAAAACAGGAAATTAGATATTTGTGTCGCAGAATTGTTATATTCTGTAAAAAAAATTAGTAAATAACAATATTTTTTTAAGTAAACCGAGTTGAATTCGGTGAAAAGAAATACAATTCACAGTCCAAGGAAAGTTAGAAATAACAATAAGCCCTACATAAAAACTTGATTTGAATATAACTTATACATTGAAAACCAGGCTCTGTACAGTGAATTTTAATTCGTCATTTCAATTCATGAAAATTCAAATAACTTTTGAACGGTAAGTGATAAAATTATTTTGTAAAATGCCCTAAAGTGTAACAACTTTGCTACACTCAAAAATACAATCAATATTGCAAAATTTGAATTGTTCTGTTGAAAAAGATTCTATGCAATCTGCAACATTTTCGCAGACCATTATTTTTAAGTCTAGCAAAATTGTTGCAATTAGTTACAGTTAACACAACTATTTTATCACTTTCCTTTCAAATATAATAGAAATTTAAATGAATTGAAATGACGAATTGGAATCGACTATATTGAGCCGAAAAACATGTTCTAGAAAAATTTGTGAAAGTTATAAAACATGATTTTCAGTGTTTTGCAAAAAAATCTGATGCGATTTGTTTAGTTTTTGTTCTGTTTAAGGGAAATTTTAGCTTTTTTTTAGTCAGAAGTCCTTTTTTACATTTTTACAACAAAATTTAAAAATTCAAAGATGAATAGCGGTCTCCTTTGAATATTTCTGAATCAAGCCTAAAAAGCTATTAATTTTGAATGATGGAAATTTAAAAAATTAAATAGTTTTCTTCCTTCCAACCATACAATTATATCCGAAAAAATGACGTGTACGTGTACGTGTA
>NTPY01000600.1:794641-830703 GCA_002922825.1 Brachionus calyciflorus | reverse complement strand
CCCGAGTTTTAACTCGGATACGTGTACGTGTACGTGTAAATACCCGAGTTTTTTCTGAGTTCGTGTACGGTTCCGTGTACGAGTATTGTACACGTACACGTACACGTACACGTCATTTTTTCGGATATAATTGTATGCTTCCAACTTAAATCATTCAGGCAACCAGGAAAAAACTCGAGAAACTAAATGTCCTAAACAAAAACTTTAAAAAATTTAGAAAATTTACCCCGGTTTTTATCCGGATATGAAACTCCGATTTTATTTTATTTCGAATTTATGAAGTTAAAAAAATTTTAAATTTTACTATTTTGTAGCTTTGTTATTTAGCTATCAATTTTATTGACTTTTAATTTTATGATAATAATTATTTTCTATTAGAATCTTTGTCCATAAAAATTAAATATTCACTTAAAATAATAAATTTTTGCTTTTAAAGAAAATTAATTAAGAAGGCATAAGCTCATTAATTTTTCTTATGGAGTAGCGTTTATAAACTGCAGTATAGATACTATACTAACGCTTGAGTGAATTATTAAAGAAAATCAACTTCGCCATGCAAACAATAATATCAATTTTTTTAACTAAAAATTCTCAGCCCGCGATTGCGGGCCCGGTCATCTAGTTAGTTTTAATTAACTATACTTCGTAAATCTTTAGAATTTGGACAATGTAACCACATAGCCTTCACTGGTAATTTTAAGACGAAAACAACGCGATACTTTAACATAAGGACACTCAATTTCGCTAATCATTGTACCATCACGTGAGAAAACAGCCACGTGAAAACGATTTCCGTGACTATCACCAACAATGACATCACCAGCATCACTAACATTAATACCATTCGGAAAATTTATAACATTTTCTCCGCGAATTTAGCGCACAAAATTACCATCTTCATTAAAAACAGCTACGCAGTGACCTTTAAAATCGCATACATAATACTCATTGCCAAATATGGCAATATCACTAGGCTATGGACCGGTGATGGCCTAATGGTTCGAGTCGAAAAAAATTTTACTCAAATAAAAAAAAAAGCTTTAATTGATTCTTGAAAATTAAATTTAAATAAATTAATCAATAAAATAATCAGTTATTTTTTCGGATATTTTTTTAATAAGTTTCTTGGAGTAATTTTTTTTATTTTGCTTTTTTAATTGGTGCTATTTTTATAAAAACATTGCTGTTTTAATTTTGCTGATTTGATTTTGCTATTTTTTACCTGTGCTATTTTGATTGCTGCTTTTTTAATTGTTTTTATTTTGAACTACTACCCTTAAACTCACCATCCTTATCAAATATTTGAATTCGATGATTGTTTGTATCAGCCACTATAATTTCTTCATCAACATCGAGACAAAACCCATGTGGTGAATTAAATTGAGCTTTTCCAGAGCCCAAAGTGCCATTTTACCATTTTGCCTCACTGGTGGATTTAAATTTCCATAACCAGAGAAAGTAGTCTGTGTTGTATTCGATGTATTCAATGCAGATAATACCATACCACTACCAATTGCACCCATAGCTGCGCCTCCATTCAAAATTGGTGAAAAATTCTTCTAATCGAATGATTTTTTTCGAAAAAATAAAAGATTAAAATTTTTGGCCTCTAACGAAAATCCATTAAAAATATTCCAATTAAGAATAAACAGTGATTCTATTTTTTTCAAATAAAAAATATCTTTCTAATTATTCTTATCTTCGAGCAACAGTTTTGACTTATTAGATATTAGAATTGGCAACAATTAAAATAAATTTAAAAAAAGACTTTCATGATTGTTTATTTTTTTCAACTTTTTTTTTATTTCAAACATTCGGACTCCCTAACATGGTGTTATTTTAAGTTTAATCCACCCACCGACTTTTAATAAAATTAACCTAATAAAATATTAAAGTTTAAATTGTTTTTTGGCGCGACCGAGTGGTAAAGTTCAGGATATTGAATTAATCGGGAAATTCAGTTTGGTAGAAGGCTGAGCTATAGTAAAATTCAAGGCACATACGATAATATCTTTTAATTTAAGTATGAAACGATGTTAAAAAATTTACTTAATGCCAACATTGTCGTTTTACTTAATTATACCAGGTTAATTAATCTTAATGTTTAAAATAATAATCTTGAGAAAATTTATTGTAGTAAAGGTTTTTTTATAGGGATATTGAAAATTTGTCAGGAATTTCTTTTCGTAAGGAATTATTCATTGTCAACTAATTGAAAATTGTATTTTTTAAAGTTTGTAATTATGTAAGGTAAATAAAAATTGTACTTTTTGTAAATTTTTTTTAATTACAATTATACAATTAAATAAGAAAAAATATACAAAAACTAATTGAAAAATTAACTAATTAATAAGGTTAATCAATTCAAGTTATTTACTAAAATATTAATTTTGTCTTTTTAATTTATTTAAATTTAAAAAAATCAAAACAAAATGTTCGCCATCAATTTAAGAGAAATTTACCAACTTTAATTAAAATTAAAAATTATTAAGATTGGTTCAGTTTGAGGGAAGTTATTAGAATGGAAAATTAAATGTAAGACTATGATTAGGGACACTTTAAAAAAATTTGATATCAAGATAACCGTCTATTAGTTTCGGCATAAAGGACTTCTGAATGGTCATTGGTTTGAGGACCATTTGTAAAAAAATGGTTCCAGGTACCATAGTTGATAGGTGTCTAATAAACTATCTATGCATCTAAAAATTTTACAGTATTTTTTATAATCTTTGATTCAAAAATAAAAATCTAAATTTTATTTCCTGACATATTTACAAAAATATGTCACTAAAAGTACTAAAAGTATACCTGTGGTAAAACTTAACAAATGGTAAAACTTACAAATTTTTTAAAATTATTTAGAATAATTCCTGACAAAAAAAAATTCCTTACAAAAAGAGCATAAATCTTTTTTATAATTAGATTTTCTCGCGTTTATTTGATATTTCGTTTTAACGCGGTTTTCTTTCTGTTTTTTATTTTTCGGTAATGCGTAGTTTTTATTTGAATAATATTCATTGGAGAATGCCAATCTTTTCTGGAATTGAGTCATTTTTTTCAACAATAGAATTAGAAACATTATAAAAACCAACAATTTCATTATTGAAATTAATAATCAAATATACTTTAAATTTAAGATGCTTGCACTTCCAATAATTATAATCTTTATTACTTTTCTTTTTTACGTAAACGAATCAATCAAACTAAATTTTATTGTCGAATTAGCAATTTAATAAAGTTTTTGATTAAAATTTTACTTTTTAATTGTACCGTAAAACCTCATTTTTTTCCCGGTATAAAGACAAGAATTACGATTTTGTACCATGGTCCAATAATGTTTTTGTATACACTTTTTGATAGAAAAATGTGACGGTATAAATTATGTTTGTATCCATTAAAATATCTACTTTTTAGATTATTTTCAGTAATTTATCAATTTATTATTTAAAAATAATCTTTCTTTTTTTCTTTTTTTTTAGAATTCTTCATTTATTTTTATTTCGTTCCTTCAAAATCGATGAATTAATAAATTTTTTTTGTACCTTGGAATAACTCACTTTTTATTCCATGGTACAAAAATACAATTTTCAAAATCATAAAAATTATCTTATAAATATATAACTTTAAATTAAGATTTTTATATTATAAATAAATACGTAAGAAAAATTAGAGACTGCTAGTCAGGCCTGGGTCAGTATTTTCAAAATCTAATGCATTAAAATAAAATTGAACCTATATTTTAGGCATTAGCATTAGCATTGAATTATTTTTTATTTTTTTGGCATTAGCATTATATCAAATTTTTGAGCATTAATAGTGCATTAAAAAAGTATTAGACATAACTTTTAATTCAGTACTATCGAAAACAAAGTCAACGAAAACATAAACAATATTTACAAACTGTGCAAATTGTTCCGAACATAAAACCGAAACAAAAACAACACAAAATCGAAAGAACTCATAAACATTTTAAAACATGTTTTTTAAAAAACCAAAAACAAGTAATAGTGAATCTTTGCTTTAAAAAAGACGGTTTGTTTCTAGCAGTTTTAAAAATTATCCTAAAGTTATGAAAATAGTTAAAAAATTTTAAATTGGCTTTGAGAAAATTCAAAAAAAAAAGATTAATTGCGGTAATTTAATTAATATTACAAACGAAATAAAAATAAAATAAGAGGAGAGTTTACTGAAAACAAAAGTTTTTAAAAATGAAACGAGTAGCGAACTTGTTGGCTATAATTCAAAAAAATAATTAAATATTTCTATTTTAATAGAAATTATTACAAAAATTACTTCGAATTAATTATAAACCTGTTTTGTAACATGCTATAAAATTTTTATTTGTTGTGCCGATTATGTTCCTGCTTTGTGTTGGTTTTGTTTTGGTTATGACATGTCTCAATAAATAAAAAATTTTAATGCTTACTGGAATTAATGGCATTATCATTAAATATCTTTTTTAATGCATTAAATTAATTATTAAATTAATTTTTAGGAAATAGCATTAAAATTACTAATGCTACTGCTACTGCCAATGCTTTTTTGGCATTAGCATTATTACTTGCACAGGCCTGCTGCTAGTGATACAAACATGATTTGGACCGTGATAGTTTACTATCAAAAAATGTATATAGAATTGTTACATAGTACAAAACTGAAACCAACTATTGGTTCCAGGTACTAAAAATAGGGTTTTGCGGTATATATAAAAAAGTCTATTTTTTTCTCATTAGAGAAAAAAGTATTATTTTTTAATCTCGCATATTTTTTTCTCTAGAGAAAAAGTAGAGAAAAAAAATTCCTGTACCCGTGAAAAAAGTAAAGTATACAATTAAAAAGATTTTTTTACAATTGAGATTTTTACATAAATGTATATTTTTATAAATTAAAAATAAAAATTAGCTTTTTAATAAAATATTTTCGAAATAATATCGATTTAAGCAAAAATATTAAAAAAAAATTTAAAACAATTTTCTATTTATTTTCTTTAAGCTTATAAAAAATAAAATTTTCATTAAAAAAGGTACAGTAGTGCTATGACACGTGGATTTTACGTAAGATTACGTAAGTAAATTTACGTTATTTTTCTTAAAATTACGTAAAAAAAAGTGAATTTCCGAAAAATTACGTAAATTTACTTACGTAATCTTACGTAAAATTACGTAATAATACGAAAAATTTCGTAATTTTACGTAAGATTAGGTAAATTTACGTAAAAGGTAAAAGGGCCAAAAAAAGGCCGTTTTTTGGTAAATTTTTAGAAAATTCTTAAAAAAATCGATATTTTTACAAATTCGGCTTTTGCTTACTAAAAATGTAATTTTACGTAAATTTACGTAAAAAAATGTAAAATCTCATTTACAAAAAGGTAAATTTTGGTAAATTTTTGTAAAGAATTGTAAAATTTCGTAAAAAAATGTAAAAAACATAGAATTCCCGTATTTTCTATTAAATAACAATAAATATAAGTTAAAATTTGTTTTTAAATACTTTTTTTAATCATTATTTTTACCATTTCATATGTTTAACAATAATTTTAAAGTACAATCAAAAACAAAGTTAACGAACTGTTTAAATACTTTTAATAGAGAACATACTCAAAACAAAACCAAAGCAGAAACAAAACCAAACCGAAATAGAAGCATTTTTAAATAGTTTTTTGTCTATTTTGTTTCTGTTCTGTGTTGTTTTGTTCTGGTTATGTGTCGGTTTTGTGTATGCTCTGTTTAAAAATTGTTTATGTTTTCGTTTACTTTGTTTTGGATTGTACTCTAATTTATATCTTCTCACCTAAATTTATAAGACACACATTTAATATAAAAAAATTAAGATTATTAATACATTTAATAAAATCATTATATAGTTTTTCGGTACTTTTTTTAAAAAAAATTTAGTTTTTTAAGACCTTTTTTCATTATCTTAGTTTGCGATTGGCTAACCAAAACATGTCAATTCTATAGTTTTTAAGCTATTAATCCATTTTTCCGAAACAAAGTTAATTTACCGTAACAGCTTGCTGGCGAGAGCTGCTCTAATGGGGAGCTAACGATAAAAAAGCATTTGGACTCATTACGTATAGTGACATGCTAAAAAATTGGTAATTAATTTCATGTCGCAATTATCGTTTGCTCTGCTCCCAGGCTGGTCCGTTATGATCCGGAATTTTACCCAAACTGACTAGGAGAATTTTGGTTAAAAGCGCCAAAAAACAAATAAAATTAAAAAAATTAAATTAGAATTATAAAATTAATCACCAAAATTCTCCTCGTCATTTTGGGTAAAATTCGTAATGACCGCACTGCTTATCGTTCGCTCCCCATTAGAGTAGCTATCGCCAGCAAGCCGTTACGGTAAATTACCTTATACTTTTTTTTTAAAATAATCATAGAATTCAATCTTCAAAAAATTAAGAGCTTCAATTTTTCTATCTATTGATTGATAAAAAAATTTTTAAAAAATTATACTCTTAATATTTAATTATTAATAATTTATTTTACACTCTACTAATTTACTTTTTCTTTCGAGAAAAAAAGGGATATTTGACATTGACTAATATGTACGAATAAATTTATATTACTTCTTTTTTTTTATTTTTGGGATTAATATTTATTGAGAACAAGAGCTTTAAATTTTTATTAAAAAAAATTGCCGTAAATATAAAGGAAGGCTGGACTTGTTATGTTAAAATTAATTATTACAAAAAATTTATTGTAAATATTATTTTTTGACATTCGATCCTATATAGACGGCCTTCACAAAATCTACACTGTCATTGCAAGTAATAAAAGTTTAAAAACGTTAACAAGGGCTGCTAATTTCACTACAAACCTCAAATTGACCGTAAAAAGCTCACAGTTATCTAATTCATTATAAGATTACCTTAAAACATTAACAATATCAATATACAGATGGTCCGTAACGCGACGTAACAACACCTAACGTAATATAGTGTAATCTTTCGAAAGCTACGAATTAAGTCGTAAATTTTAGTTTTGTGACATAAAAATTCGAATGTTACGTTAGACCAATGGGATATCATCTTGCGTTCGGTATTCAATTACACAATTAATAGATTAACGAAGTGATAATTTTTTTTTAAATTACTAGTTAATGCGATTAGGACTTAAGATATATTTCAATAAGATTTAAATTGAGAAATCGTCTATGGATTCCATAAATTATTTACACAGAGTTAAACATACACTTCAAATTTAATTAAAACAATTTTAAAACTGCTATATATTATTTCTTAATCTTATATTGAATATAAAATTTTTCTAATGAAAAAAGTAGTAAAATATAATTCCCAATAGATAATGATTTTTAATTATTCCTAGCGGTACAGGAACTTTTAGACGAAGCAAATGGTCAAATGAAATAATATTAGAAATATTGACCATTTCAAAAACTAAATGGCCCTTGGTTCAATATAATTTAGCACAACAACACTACATGGTTTATTAAAAGAAATTATCACATTTTTTTTTTAAATAAATTTTATTCAAGTACTGGTCACATATCCGGGAAGGTATTACCTGGTCACAAAAAATGTGATCAACTGGTCAAAAACCAGGGAAGACCCGAAATTATATCAAAGATCATTATAAAAAAGACAAATATTAAATTTAAAATGCTTCTATCCAGAATCTTACTATTTAAGAAAAAAAATAGAAAATATCTAATATGAGGTAAAGGACGAATCAATCAATTACCAATTAATTATTCAATTATATTGATCAAAGGGCTCACGGTAAAATGACAACGCTATAATTAATTTAATGTAAAATGAATATAATCAAAAAATATAATTTTTAATGAACCGAAGAAAAAACAGGAGGAGAATATTTTTTTATTTTTTACATTTAAGTGTTAAAACCAGAGATGGTTAATTTAATCGAATTTTAATCGATTATTAATCTTAATCGATTAAATTTTTAATTTAATTTTAATTTAATTGAACAAATTTTTATTTTTTTTTATTTTAATTTAATTTTAATCGAATCAACAAAAAATTTTCGATTAAATCGATTAATTATTCGATTAAATTTATTTTAAAAGTATAAAAAAAAGTTTAAGTCTTGTATAAAATCAATAGTAAATGTAAAATTTATAATAAATCCTCATTTAATTTTAAAAAAACTAAATTTTCAAATAAAGCAATGCCTGTTTTTCGTCTTCGATTTGTTAAAATGTTCCCTGATATATTAAACATACGTTCAACAGCAGCAGATGAGGCTGGAACTCCAAGAAATTTTTTTGCTAATTTAGCTAATAAACTAAATTGTACTTCATGACATTTCCAGAACAGTAAGCAATCTTCATATCTATTTATGGCAACATGATCACTGTATTGTTTTATTAGCACATCAAAATCATCAAATGTTGTTAAACCATTTTTTTCGACCTCATAAAATATGAAATTTGATGAATGAGATTCGTTTTCTATATTCTCTTTATTGTTTGAGCTATCACTAAGCACAGAACATGGTTTTAAAAGACCCAAATGATATTTAAGCCGTAATTTTACTTGGTCTCTTTTTTTTTGTGGGAATGTTTTAGGGCCAAAAAAGGGGTCCAAAAACGTTGATATAATAAATATATCATTTTCAATCAGACCTGAAAATCGTTTATCTAAACTTACAATTAAATCATTTCTTAATTGTTTAGTATATTCTTTACTATTAATATTGTCTAGTAATCTTGACCTAAGTGCGATAATACACGGATAAACTCTTGATATGGATACTTCATTTGTTTGTAAATTATTAGTCAACCACTCGAAATGCTGTAAAACTTCGGCAAGTTCTTCTAACATGGCTCTTTCTTTTAAACTTAAGTTAAATTTAGTTCTAACCTCCTTTTGTTTTTTGTTTTTTGAAGGCATTGATTTTCTTATTGTTTTGAAATCTTCGTCGCTTAAACGTAACACAGACCGTATCATGAATAAAATTGAATTCCATCGTGTTATTACGCAGGTTAATAATGTTTTCTCAAGCTTTCGAACTTCTTCAGCAATCAAAAGGGAAACCTTTGTTTTAGAAACGATGTCTTTTGAAACTTTTTTTATTAACAGTGTATATTCGTCATCCAAATTAATACCATCTTTTAATACTAATTGACCAGCATGTGCACAGCAAGGTAAATATGAATAAAAAGTCAATTTAAGATCAGTTAAGTCAATTGGCAAATCAATTAAAGCATCTTCATCAACGTCATCGTCCGTGTCATAATCATTCGAATTTTCTTCTTCTTCTTCTAGAAGAAAAACTTAAAAACATTTTTGTCATACAGTCACAGGTCGATTATATCACCTTATCCATTCTGACTAAAAATGGTTATATTTGAATTTGGACATACCGTAAACTTTTGATTATAACTTTAATGAAAAGTGATTGGAAATCCCAATTAGTCTCCATTAGAGTAATAGGCAAGAGTTTACGGTAATTAAAATAATTTTCTTTTAAATAAATTTTATTTACAATTACGAAAACTAAAATGATTTTTATCTTAAATTTTTGAACTTTGATTAACCTCTCAAAATAATATTTTTTCAAAAAAAAAATAAAGACATAATTGGATGGGATATAATGGAATTAAATTTATTATTAAAAATATTTAAATTTCTTCAATTTTGATGTGATATAATAAAAACATGAAATAAAAAATGGAATAAAACAATGCTGAATTTTCAATGAAATAAATTAAAAGGAAATCTGCTCTTTAATATTTTGGGATATAAAATGGGATATAATTTATACGGGATATAATTAAACTTAGAAAGAACGCGAGGCTTAATTATAAGCAAATAATCTTATAAATTTACTGTGTATTTTAGTCTTCTAAATTATACACATCACCAATTCATACACAAAAATGATGTAAATTTTTTTGACTTAATCGATTATTAATCGATTTAATTTAATTTAATTTTAATCGTCGCAAAAAAAAAAAAGTTAATTTTAATTTTAATTTTAATCGTCCGAAAAAAACAAAAAGTTAATTTTAATTTAATTTTAATCAGGTAGTTTTAAGTTCGATTAACCATCTCTGGTTAAAACGTTGTCATTTTACTGTTAATTTTAATAATTATTCGAATAAAGATTAAGAGTAAATTTAATTAAGATTAATTATGTGAGTTAAAAAGGAACAACTTAGGCTCTTATCACTTTGGCTCTTATACTTAATTAAACATGAAAATTTTGTTTACCATTTAATTAACTATTCCATTTTGGAACCTTGAGAAATAAAAAACTGATTTGATGATTTTTTTATAATTTGAACATGAAAATTATTTTCGTCAAATTTTTCAAAAATCAGGTTATTCAATCACATATGAAAAAATGATAGAAGATTCTTCATCATTAGGGTGCTTTGGTAATGAATTTAATATGTTATCTTTAAGTTATTTATTTATGAGCACTATAGGTTGTTACTCTTTGTCTCCATGGTCCTAATCGTCAAATATTACAAGACAATCGAAAATCCCTATTTTTTTTATCATTTAAAGATTTACATTTTACACCCATAGTAACTTTTAATATTTTCTATTTTATTAGTGAAACCAATGTCCACCATTTAAATCATATAAAGTATCCTTTTAATTTCCCTTAATTATACTAAAATATTAACATTAAAAAATTAATTATTTTTCTAAATTTTTTTTTTTATTGGATAAATGTTTTGGCTAATAAAAAACTAAATCATAAATTATTATTTTTTTTTTTATTTTTTTTTTCACACTTTCTTGTAATAAAATTTTTCGGCTTTTCAAAGTTGTCATTTTACCTGAGAATCTTATCAAATATTTTTCTTTTATTATTTTTACTTTAATTTATAGTTAAATGGATAATTGGTTAATTTTATAATACTAATTTCTATTTTATTTTTGATGATAAAATAGAAAAATAATCATTTAAAACGTTAACTAAGACTTAAAAGATCTTTTCCCGATATTCGTAAAGAAAGAATATTCTAGTTGTTTACAAAAAATTTTTAAGAATTCTTAGTTGTTCTTGGAAGTTAAACACCCAAGAATATAATTTTTTTTTGCAAAACTTCAAAGATCCAAGGTTTCTAAGAATTAAGAATTTTCATAACAGGTGAAAGAATGAAAATAACAAAGAACAAAAAAAATCTAATTATTAATTTATAATCGTCAAAAGTATACAAATCAAGTGATTCTACCGTATTTATTCGAAAGTAAGATATTTGTCATTTACTGTTTTTGTATATTATTTCTTTTGCACCAAGAGAAAATTTAGGTCAAAATGTTAAAAAAAAACGATTTTACTCAAGAGATGCGTTGAATTTTAAATTCTATCTAAGGATCGATTTGTGGAGTGATGGGATAATAAGCCGGCAGCGAAGCAACGGGGTGAACTAGTATTTTTAAATTCTAAATAGCCATAAATAAACAAACTAATTTTCAGTTGGATTTAATAAAATAAATAATTTATAAAATAGAACGAATAAAATAAAAATATTGGATCCTATTAATTTTTAATTCGATATGTTTTAAAGAGTGTAAATATATGATAGAGAGAGGAAACCATTTTGTTAGTTTTTTTTTCGAAAACTTTCTTTAAAGGAATAAATTGTCTGAATTTGGATTAAATTTAAATTTGTTTCTTCGGACACCGAAAATCGGAAATCGGGTTTATTATTCGGGGTACTAAAGCGAAAATTTTACATACTTTTTTTAACAAGCGATTAAAAACTTAGGAAATCTAATCTGAATTTTGATTGTAGCGTCTTATTTTATTCAAACGATATGCCTACTAAATCTAAAAACTTCATTTTTAACCTTAATTTAATTTTGAATATTTTAAAGGTTTTTTCAAAATTTCGTGCAAAAAGGAGTTTCTTATAATTATTTAAAAATTAAATCAAGTCTCATAGATTGGAATGTCATTTTTAAAACATTTCCGAATTTTAATGATTATTTAGTGAATCATCTTCCTTTTCAATTTCTTATTAATAGATATTATATTAGTACCAAAGAAAATTGTAATATTTAGAAATTAGCTAATCAAAATAGTTTTTTGTCAAATAAATATAACCTAGCTATATAAATACCCTCAAGATCTTCGTGTAATTCTTGTAATTGTATCTATATTATTTAATGTAAAAAATTGAATATGTATCAAATAGGAGAAACTTCACGAGAGATTACAACAAGAATTCAAGAACACTTGTATAGAATAAAACTTATGAGTTCAAATGTAACTAAAAAATTTTCTAATTGTTAAAAATCGTATGCATTACACTTTATTTAAAATCATAATTAAGAAGAAGACTTTTCATTTCAAGTTTATGTATCGAATTGTATATATTATAGACTATAATTAGAGAATGACTCTAAAATAACATTTAACACAACAAAGCCAAATGGTTTAAATTCAATTTTCTCTAACCAAATAGTCTCACTAAAATTTATATATATTTATTAAAAAAAAATTTTTTTTTTTTATTTTTGCTAGATATTTTTTAATACTGATGAAGCCATAACAGCGAAACCGGTCTGAATAAACCCTATTTAAAACTAACATCAAAAAAATTTTTTTTTTATTAAAAAATTAAAAATTTAAAAAAAAAAACAAAAAGTTATCAAAAATCCATAAAAAATCAATAGATAATACAAAAAAAAATTTCAAAAAGAAAATTTACATATAGTTAAACCATTATTTAGTAAACCAGCTACAATATTTTCTTTAAATTGACAGCCTTTTAATTCAAACTGTGGTAGTACAAGTCACAGTGGTAATAGTCGTGAATGTCCAGTTTTCATTAAGTATAAAGCAAGTCTTAACAAAAATATTGGTAAAACATATGCTGAAGCATTAAAAGCCCAAGAAAATATTACTGGAAAAAAAATCCTAAGAACAAAGAAAGAAAATAATGATTATATAGATGCAAATCGTGTAAAAAGTTGTCTAACTGAGATATTAGATTATTTCGGTGAATATAACAATGCCATTAAGGATATATTTCATAAGAATATAGGGAAATTTATGGTGAAAAACTCAAAAAAAAATATTCACAAAAATTAGAACCAAAAGATGATGAGAACAGCGAAAATGAAGAGGCTGAAGAAGATAATGAATCAGATGAGGAGGAACAACAACCGAATAATCACATTCAATATCAAAAAGCAAAACAAGCGAAACAACAACAAAGTCAAAATAAAACAACGGTATAAGCCTCTCTTACCATACCCAACCAAATAGTATTAACCAACAAGCACAAGAGGCAATAAGAGAAGTATTAAACTCAACCCCTAATAGGGAGCAAACTCAAGTTATGTGACTAAATTTAAATCTTATTAGCTACAATTGCAAATGTCTAAAATCAAATTATATCTATATGCAGAAATTATTGAAAAATAATGATATTATTTTTTTAAGTGAGACATGGTTAAAAGAAAATGAAGAATTAAATAATAATTTATTCGAAAATGAAATAACTTACATGAAATCTGGAATGACTAACTACACTGGTGACGGTACACCGTATGGTGGTATTGGATGGATTGTTAAAAAATACCTAAATGAAAAAATAAAACTTGCACATGTTGGACTTGAACGACTTGGAAAAACTCGTTGAAAAACTAGAGAAAGAGAATAAAGAATTTATCATCGTAGGTGATTTTAACAGTGACCCGTCACCCAAAAAAAATTTGACAGAGAATTCATTGATTTCTTGTCAAAAAAGAATTAAAATGCTTTAAAATAGATAACATTGAAAAAGTTATGTATACTTACGCAAACGCTCAGCACAAGTCGCTCATTGATCACGTAGTCTCTTCTGTTGATTCGAACCAAAACATTGTTAAAATAAACATAATTGACCCGGACATATTAAATCAGAGTGACCATCTACCAATTAAAACAACCTTGAAATTAAAAATTAATAAATGTTTAAATAAAATATCAAAAAAACAAAAAAAAACGATTAAAATTGATTGGAATAATATCAACACACAATTAGAATATGCGGAAAAATTAGAAAGTGAGATACATCAAAATAACTCAATTGGAAAATTGAACGCGGATAAAATAGATAAAAGTGATCTTGATAAAATAGTTAATAAATTACATAGCTCAATGAGGAAATGTTGCCAGGACATTTTAACGAATATAATGAAACATAAAATCAAGCGAAAATCTAAAGACTTGTGGGATGAAGAAATTGAAAAAATTCATACTGACATGAAAAAACAGTTATGTGAGTACAAGGCTAGTGGATACAAAAATTTCATAATTAAAAAAAAATATAAACGACTAAAGAAACAATTCAGATATCTTCAACGAAAAAATTTAAATAGAGAATATGATAAATTTGTAAATCTATTAAAAGAGTGCACCAACAATAAAGCATTCTAGAAAACGATCAAATTTAAGAAGAAAAAGAAAATAACTTGCCAGATAAAAATCCGAGAGCTAAAGGACCTGTTTTATGAATTATTTAATAAAAAAATAATCGAAAATTCGCAAAGAGAGGAAGAAAATTTAAAAAAAGCTACTGATAAAATTGAACAATATGAATCACTGATCGACAAAAGCCCCCCTGAATTCTTTTCAATAGAAAGAAATGATGTAAAAAAAATCTTAGAAAAATTACCAAACGGCAAATCGCCTGGATTCGGTGAAGTTACAAACGAGATGTTTAAATACGGTATAACAAACACATTAGTAGAACTCATAACAACATTAATGGAAAAAATAAATAATAGTGGAATTATACATAATTTCTTCAATATTGGCAAAATCTTACCAGTAATAAAAGATGAAAACAAAGATAACAACGATCCAAAAAATATACGGCCTATAACTGTCTCCGACACATTGGCGAATATCTTTGAAAAACTAATTCTACTGGAAATCAATAGAACACATAAAAGCATACCCAATCAATTTGGATTCACCAACAACTCATCTTGTAACCATGCCATCTTTGTATTAAAAGAAACGGTTTAAAATTTTTCTATGGAAAAGTGGAAAATTTTTGAGATTTTCGGATCCTTTTTTATTGGATAAAAAGAATTATAACATAAATTCAAAAAACCCAATAAAAAAAGAATTAAAATATGTAATGGATGTTTAAATATAATAATCATAATTAGTTTACTGTTTAAAGATGTGCATAAATTATCTATCCTTTTTAATGTTCGTTAAAATTTTTATGTTGCTTTTTATTTGCATTGACCTCTTGTTTTGAAAAAATAATATAAAATTTAATTTTGTTATTTTTCCAAAATCCAATATTTTGCCCCAATATTTTGATATGTAGTAAATTAATAGCTAAAATAAACCCGATTGTATGGTCAGTCTAAAGAAATACTATGAAAACTCACTAGCCTATGTTGAAAATCAAGGTGAAGTATCTGAAGTCTCTTAGTCTTTAAAACAACGATTGGTGTTAAACAAGGAGGGCCTCTTTCTCCTAAATTATTTGCTTTTTACATAGAAGAAATAGTTAAGCTAATAGAACAAGAAGATCTAGGTGTAAAAATCATGGATCAACAAATAGGTATCTTACTTTATGCGGATGATATATTGATATTGAGCGATGAAGTATCTAAAATAGAGAGAGCAATTCGTATCTGTGAAGAATTTGGCAAACAAAATGAAATTAAATTTAACCCTGAGAAAACGAGGTTAATCACCTTTGGTAACAAAAAATGGAGAACACAAAAAGTCAAACTTTTTATGAATGAGAAAGAAATAGAATCAATTGACAAGATAAAATACCTAGGTGCAATTGTTAACTCCAAAAACAACAACGAAGACCACATACAACAGAGGATAAAAAATACAATGAGAAGCCTAAACTCTATTAAAACCATAGGAATCGATGATGAATGACTTAAACTTAAGACAAAGATCCAATTCTATAAGACTTACTGTAGACCCGTCGGATGTGAAGCACTAAAACTCAACAACATACATCAAAGAAAAATAAAAACTCCTGAAGGCACAATTATCAAGAGAAACTTAAGATTAAATAAAAAAGCGAGAGAAAAAAATTGATGTATGTGTTCTATACAATTTGCAAAATTATACAATTTACAAATTTCCCTTTGCTAATTACAAATTTATACCTGGCATATGCAAACTACAAATATTTATTTTATTTTTTTTTGATTTATAATTTGCATATCGTCACATTTGCAATTTTTAAATTGATTAATTGCAATTTGTAAATTAATTATACAATTTATAAAAAAATTTTATTCAAAATACAAAAAAAAAAATAAAAAAAAATTTAAACTAGTTTATTTTCAATCTTTATTTTTACAACACTCGGAACCTGATTTTAAGTGACAGTGTGAATCGCATTTTTCATCTGACTTAAAGCATTTACATCTATTATTTGAACAACTACCAGTGCACTCACACGAAACCTCTATTTCTTTTAAATCCTGTGATCTCTTCTTAGTTAGCTAATTACAAATTTATTAATTTCCTTTTAGTCAAAATTCAATGGACCATTAAACATCTCTAAATCACCGGCTCTTAAGCAATTATTTAATATACCGTATTCGGTAACTATTTCATAAAAATCTTTAGTTTTCCTACCTATTACACCTGGTAAATTCGGTAAATCAGTACCACCTCGATCGATTCTAGGAATCGCTACACTTACCTTATCACCTACTTCATATTCTAAGACCCTTTTATTCCTTTTTTTATTATGTTTTTCTTCCATTTTTTTAGCTGCTATATCCTGATTTATAACTACAGCTGATCGAATAGTGTTGTTCTCGTTTCGTTGTTATCGTTTTCGTCGCTTTGACTAGCTGAATCAACCGATGGTTCGTTCGACCTAGGTTCTGTTCCTTCTTGTTCTATTTCAACTTCAATTTCTTGGTCATTGATAAAATTTGTTTCAGCAAATTTTTTCTCATTTCCCATATTTGGTTGTTTATTGAACACAATTTCATAAGCCATAAATTTTGTTGCTTAAAAAAATACAGTAAAATAAAATACAGGTAAAATAACAAATTAGTTAATTATCAATTAACTAATTAATTTTACCTGAGCTTTGTTGTGTATTTAAATTAAACATAATTTTTGGTAGTAATCCAACCCAATCATCTGTATTTAATTGAGTCATCATAGCAGCCAACAATCGCTCTAAAGTTCTATTAGCTTGTTCTACAAGCCCTTGACTTTTAGATGCCTAGGTCGACCATGAACGATTTTACAATTTCCGTCCCAAGATTTAATCAAATTTCTAACAAAGGAGTTTTTAAATTCCAATCCATTATCACTTTGATATATAATAGGAAGACCAACAAAGCCAAACACATGTACTTCTAGGCCTTCACAAACCTCTTCAGCACACTTCTGCTCTTGTCCCCATAAAAAATGGAATTTACTAAAGTGGTCCATTACATGGGCTATCCAATTGAAGATTCGATCTTTCTTTCGCAAGGTCTATGGCGCATATTGACTAAATCGATCTGTAGTCTAGACATAAAATCGTCCGATCTTATCGGTTTAATTCTAGGCTGAACCATTTGTACTTGCTTTAAATTACATATTGGGCATAATTTTATAAAATTTACTGTAAAAATTCTTGGTATGCCATAAAAACGAATATTTATTTGATGCTCCATTTTATCTATGCCGACATGTCCTCTTTGAACCTTTGAATGGATGAAAGTAAAAAATCAATTTATAAATTGCATTGAGGTTAATAAACAATTTGCAAATTGTTCAGCATAATTTACAAAATTATGTAAAAATTCATAAATAAACAAAAATATTTATAGTTTGCATATGCCAAGTATAAATTTGCAAAATGCATATATAAATTTACAAATTGTATGAATTTGTAATTTGCACAGAACATATGCATTGGATGTGGATCCAACCGAGACAATGTTACTTAAAAGAAAGCTGGCTTTCATAAAAAGGGCCTCAGTTAACCCTTTCATTGGAAAATTAGCAGACAACTTAATAAAAGAAAGTAGAATAAATATAAAAAGCTTAAGTAAAAATTCAGTCCTAAATAAATTAAATGAAAAACTAGGAGAGAGTCAAAACATTGAACACTTTGTACGAAAATTGAATGACAAGATTAGAGAAGTAAATGAAAACATAAAAGAAGAAAGAAAAGATGGGATGGTAGAGTCGATTAAATACTGTTTAAGCGGGGCATATTCTAAAGAAAAGCAGCAAAGAATACTGGAGCTCTTAACAAAAGCTTTCTAAGGGACAAATAAAAAAATTCAAAAGCTTACTATGGTCATCCTCATAAGATTGGGCATTCAAAAATATAACAAAAAAAATTAAAACAAAACTGTAAAACAAAAAAAAAGAATAAATTTTTTCTTTTTTCTCTCTTTTTAAAATTTTGAATGGAACCTTGTTTTTTTTTACTTTTTTGAATTACTATTTTTAAATTTAATTCTAACTCTTAACTAACACATGACCAAAAAGAAAAATGGTCATCCCCTAGCATTTTTTTTTTACTAATTCATTTCTTTTTTGTCTTACTTTTTTTACTTTTCTTAATTTTTTTTATCATCACCCTTGTGGTGTTTATTAAACAAATAAAAAAATAAATAAATAAATAAAATCTTTCTTTTCAATTTCTTATTAATAGATATTATATTAGTACCAAAGAAAATTGTAATATTTAGAAATTAGCTAATCAAAATAGTTTTTTGTCAAATAAATATAACCTAGCTATATAAATACCCTCAAGATCTTCGTGTAATTCTTGTAATTGTATCTATATTATTTAATGTAAAAAATTGAATATGTATCAAATAGGAGAAACTTCACGAGAGATTACAACAAGAATTCAAGAACACTTGTATAGAATAAAACTTATGAGTTCAAATGTAACTAAAAAATTTTCTAATTGTTAAAAATCGTATGCATTACACTTTATTTAAAATCATAATTAAGAAGAAGACTTTTCATTTCAAGTTTATGTATCGAATTGTATATATTATAGACTATAATTAGAGAATGACTCTAAAATAACATTTAACACAACAAAGCCAAATGGTTTAAATTCAATTTTCTCTAACCAAATAGTCTCACTAAAATTTATATATTTTTTTTAAAAAAAATTTTTTTTTTTTATTTTTGCTAGATATTTTTTAATACTGATGAAGCCATAACAGCGAAACCGGTCTGAATAAACCCTATTTAAAACTAACATCAAAAAAATTTTTTTTTTATTAAAAAATTTAAAATTTAAAAAAAAAAACAAAAAGTTATCAAAAATCCATAAAAAATCAATAGATAATACAAAAAAAAATTTCAAAAAGAAAATTTACATATAGTTAAACCATTATTTAGTAAACCAGCTACAATATTTTCTTTAAATTGACAGCCTTTTAATTCAAAATGAACATAATTTAGTCGTTTAAACCTTTATTATTAAACCATTATATACATTCTTCCATTAATTCTAAACTTTTGATAGATTTATTAGTGTATTGAGTACAATCATTTATTTAAAATTGTTTACTTTAGAACTTTAGCTGATCAAATAAAAATCCCCTATTACATCGAAAATTTTTGTGCTCATAGTTTGCTTTTAGTTCGTTGTAAATTTCATGGGTTAAGCTATTTGTAATCCACCAATGATTACGTCCCACTCCGTAATGTCCCAAGTCCTTTTATAAATGTCCTTGAACGTTGGTATCATTCAAGTTTCAAGGGCATTATATATTTTATATCTTATTATTTTGAATTAATAAAAGATCATTTATTATTAATCATATTCAATAATTTTTGTACATTTTAAATACTTGAGATAAAATATCAATATGATAAAATCATCAGCTAAAAGAACCGAACAATTTTTTTAAGAGTTTCTATAAATTTTAAAGATCATAAAAATTTCATGAAATTATTACTCATGAAAATAATTTTGTAATAATTACTTTTATTTTAGGCATTTAGCAGAAAAGCCGAAGAAAAGCAAGAAAATGAGATTTTAACCATTTTTTAAATGATTTTTGCTAAAGTTTTTGAAAATTTCATATTTCTTGACTAATGAATTTTATAAGTATGGGTCATGTGATAATTTAATTATCCTGCTAAATTGGTTTTACAATTCCGTATTAAGCACCGGATTTTTACCAGAGGCGTTTAATATCTGCTTAATCACGCCAATTCCCAAAACAAAAAACCCAAAAGATGCTTCTGATTTCAGGCCGATTTCTGTTTCAAATACACTTTGTATAATACTTGAAACTTTATTGTTAAAAAAGATGAATTTTATTAAAAAAATTCACGTGAACCAATTTGGCTACAGGAAGAAAACCTCATGTAAAAGTGCATATTTTGTCGTCAATGAGACCAAAAACTATTATAGACGTAAAAATTCGAACATTTTTCTAGTAAGCCTAGATGCAAGTAAGGCTTTTGATAAGCTCTGGAGACATGGCTTATTTTTTAAATTAATAAATGAAATAGAAGAAAGTATATGGCGTATTTTATTCCGGTACTACCAGCTATCTAAAGTTTGTATTATGTTTAATAATGAAAAAAGTAATGAATTTCTAATAAATGAAGGAGTAAAGCAAGGTGGTATTTTATCTCCTTATTTGTTTAATTTTTATGTAAATGATTTGATAAAAAGTTGTGTTGATGCTTAGGAGCCAATATAGATAGTACTAACTTATCGATAATAGCTTATTGTGATGACAAAATTATCCTATCACCAATCGCATTTCATGTCCAAACGCTTTTAAGTATAATATCTGATTATTCAAAAAAGTGGATAATCGAATTTAATGCATCCAAATCGGCGTATATGTCATACACCGAGGACATAGAACTACAGAATTATGATTTTATAATAGGTGGAAAAGTTATCCCAAAGCAAGAAGGAATAATTTATCTAGGCCTTCCAATTGGAAATCAAAATTATATAAATCAATATGTAAATGAGAAAATGAGGAGTGTAGAAAAGAGCATGTTTTCGTTATATCCGTTGGGATGTAAACCAAAGCTAATGAAACCCTCAACAATAGTTTTCTTATACAAACAATTTTGCCAATCCATATTTAGATATCATCTCGATGTTGTCCTGATTAATGTGTCAAAACTTAAAGAACTTGATACAAGACAGAACATCTTAATTAAGAGAACCATTGGCATTAATAAATATTCACTTTGCAAATCTCTTAATGAAGCTTTAAGGTTAGAATCAATAAGCAAAATTTATTTCAAACACAAGATTTTCTTTTTAAAACAAATTAAAAATAATGAAGTTTGTAGTAATTTATTTAAGTCTTTACGTCAAGAAAATGAACTAAAATTTAGAAGGGATGACTCGTCATTCGTTAAACAATTAAGTATAATTGAAAGAGAAATAAAAATTGATGTTCTAGATTATAGTAATGATTTAACTTTAGAGTTAATTGACAATTTATTTAAATGTAATAATCAAGGTCTTATAGACTCAATTAAATACTATATATTCCTTATAGAAAATCAGATGGATAATGGTCAGGACTACTATTATCTTTTTTATGAACTCAACTTTTTATTAAAATTTAAAAGATAAGATTGTACTTATGTTAGTACTACTTTACTGTTAAATTTAAACTTAATTCTTATTTTTTATTTATTTGTATTTTATTATTTTTTAAAACTAGTTTTTTTTTGTTTTTTTTATTTTACTTTTTTGAATTTTGCCCATGGGGCTGAAATAAATAATTATAATAATAATAATAATATTTAAAAAGAGCATCATAGTTAGGTGCTAGGCTTTACATAAAAAATTAACGCGTTATATAACGGAAAAGTGCAAAAAATGGATCTTCTAACTGGAGTTATGAACGATAGAGGAAAGTTTATATATATAACTGAAGATGAACTACTTAAGGTTAAGAAAATTATAGAACAAAGAGGTCGTTTTCATATTACCGAATTGGCTAAGTCAAGTAATGAATTAATTAGTCTTAAATCTCATAATGAGCAGATTAATTTAGAAGTTGAATTATTTTTTTTTCTCATTTTAATTATGAATATATTTTTTTTTATTTTATTTGAGTTGTTACTAAACTTTTCCTATTTCAAAGTTGGAATTTTCTTTTAAATTTCTTGTAAATTAAAATATAATGTAACATTTGATTACAGAAGTTGGTATGTTCATTATAAAAAAAATTATTTTTGAGATTTTTATGTTTAATAAAAAGAATTACGACTGTTTATGATCTCATTATAAAGTCTTCAGAAATGGACATTTTTAAGCGTAAAAATAATTTCACTTGTTAACTTTTCGACCAGGAAAAAAAGGAAAATAGTTGATTGCTTATTTTTTTAATGAGTTATTTTTGTGAAAAACTTGCAGAGTATAATATAAGGTTGATAATCTCTAGCGTAGAAGTGGAGACTTGGTTTATAAACATACAAAAAATTTAAAACAATTCAGAATTCGATTTCCATTTCTGCATATATGATAAATTGTGAAAGTTTTGCTGAACCATTGGTCCGAAAATTTTCCCAATATTATGTTTTTAGACGCGATTATCTTTAGAAATATTTAAAAAGAACCTATGATTAACATTTTTTTGAAAAAGTATCAAATTTTACATTATTATTTGAATTTTCAATATGATAGGAAAAAAGATTTTCGTCTTTTGTGTAGAAAAAGGCTTTTTGTTTTATCAAGTTCTTTAATTAGTTCGTGACTATTACACAATTTCTCAAATCAGATAAAATTTTGTACAAATTGATAGTGATAATTTTCCATTTTTTTATTTTTTAGTGGTTGAATTTTGTCGAAAAATAGTTTTTTCAGAATATTTCTAATTTTTTTATTTTCATTGGTTTCATTTCTATAAAAATCATGAAAAAGTATTTTTGATGAACCTTATTTTTCGAAAATTTAAAATATTTTGAAAAAAAACAAATTTTTAAAAATAAATTGAAAAAAAATTTTTTCAGTCCGTCCGGTACGGTCCGATAGTAAAACTTAATAACTTTAATCAAGTGTCTTTAAAAAAAAAGTATAAAATAAATAATATACCATTATTTTTTAAATTTTATTTAATAATAACAAAATGTAAACAAAACAATAAAATTAGAATTGAATAAAATTCTGAATTTAATTCGAATAAAATATCTAGGTCAATGTTAAATTCAATCTTTTTAAATAAAAATCAATTTTATAAACTAGAGTCTTAACTTAAATTTGAATTATTTAAAGCAAAAATTAACATGTGGAAACAGTCTCTTCTAATTTATTGTTATAAGATCTTCAATGATAAAAAAACAATTTTTTTTCGAACTTTTTTTTCTTTTAAAATATATTAATCAGAGCATTTTAGGACTTTGGATTTTGTTCCTCAAACCACTCCAAATTTTGAAAATATTTCTGCGCATATTTTATGTTATAATTTGTTAATGCAGGAGCTAATAAAAAAAATTAAATAAGGGTTAGAGCTAAAGTTTTTTGATAGCTAAATAAATGTTGAGATTTAAATCTTACTTATTCTAGGATCCGATATAACAACCATAATGTATGTATTCGGTGTAAATAAATCGATTATAATCGTATAATTAGCGTTTTTAATTTCAACTGATTGAAAAAAGGTGTCACATTTACTTTAAAAAAAGAAATTTATTTATTTTTTAAATAAAACAAAAGGCTTTGTTCATAAAAATCTTTACCTGCAACTTAGCTTAAACTGTTTAATTATATTACTTATTTTTTCAAATCTTTGTAGATCTGAATTTTCTTTTTTATGGCAATGGGAAATGATTAAAAAAGTTGTTTTTTCAAAAAGTTAAATTTCATCTGCTTCGATTACATCGGCAAAATCTTTTAAACTCCTTTCCAATTGGGCTGAGTTTGAAATTAATTCATGTAATATTTGAGACCAAGCTTTGTATAAAGTTTCATCCCAAATCGATGATTGAAAACAACGGAATTGTAATGGCCTCGAATATGTTTCCAATTCTTCTACTCGTCTTCTAAAAATCTTCAATAAAAAAAATTATTTTTGAATAATAAGAAATTTCACAAATTAAAACTAACTTGTAAGCATTTTGTTCCTCGACTCTTCCTTTCTTCTTCTTCGACTTTTTCTCTGAAGAAAACAATCAATATAAACTAATATTTAATAACGTATTTTATTGAAACCTTTCCTTTCCTGAGAAATAAAAGGAAAAGAAGAATAAGAGTCAAGAAAGAGTTGAGGAAGAGTCGAGGTAGAGGAAAGGAAAACAAGTTAGTTTTAATTTTTACTCTAAAACTAACTGATTCTCTTTTATTTTCTGGTATCAAGTCCATTTTATGGATTAAAACAAATATTTTAGCGTTTGGAGACTGCTGAGAAATGGATTCAAGACTTTTTATAATTTAATAACATAAAAATTAAAATTTTGTTCTAGGCTAAATATTTACCAGCTTTGGTAGGAATGAATATCTTTGTCGATATCTCGACTTTCTACATCAAATACATAAATTAAAACTTCTACATTTCGAAAGATATTATCTCGTTGAGCAGTAAAATAATGCTCCATAAAAGCCTCTTGACTTAAGAAAAAAATATTTTTAAAAAGCGAAATTTAATAAATAAAATCATCATTTTAAAAATACCCTCCACAGTCCCAAAAGTTTAGAACTAAATTTCCTAAAAATCGTACATAAAATTGTTCAATATCAACTTCAAAATTTTTAAGTTAAAAAAATAATATTCTTATGCACAAAAAATAAAAAAAAAGTTACTTGTAGCACCAATACGTTTTGTATCTCTAGCTATATAATCGGCAAAAATGATTGATCTCATAGATGTCTTACCCGAACCTTTTTTGCCCATCAAAAGAACCTTTCCAAAATAAAAAATAAAATCATTTAAAAAAAATATTTTATTAAAAAATATTTTTTTTAAATGATTAAAAATGAAAAAATATTTTTTAATAAAATATTTTTTTTTTAAAGTATTTCCAAGTTACCTTCTTTCGCATTTTTACACTTTTCTTTTATTTTTTATTTGGAAATTTTCTTTAATTTTTATCTTTGTTTTTTTTTTATTTTCTGTCTGAGATTGTTGAGCAAATTTATTTGTTAATTATTTCAAATTTTTAATTCCATTTTCTCCCCTTTTTAGTCTATATATAAGAAAAATAAAAAAAAAATATGATCATGAGACTGAATTTAAGTAGAATAAAAGAAAAAAATTACTTTATTATTTTATTTTCTAGCTTGAACAGGTTTTTTGCTTTAGAAATTTATTGCATTAGTTTTTATTCATTTTTAGGCAGCTGTATATTCATAAAGGGAGATTAAATTTTAGAAATTTTCAAGGTATATGAATGATTAAATTATGAAAATTTTATACTTATATCTTGCACTAGAAAACTGAATTAAATTTTTTATTTTTTTAAATATCAAAAGTATAAAAATTTCGTGAGCCTTGTGAAAGTCTAAATTTAAGGTTTTTTCCAATTTTGGATTGTTTTCTTAGACTAATTATGGAAAAAAAATTTTTCTATGGTCAAAAAAGACTAAAAATGAAGCAAAAAAATATTCAAACATTTAATTTTCAAATTATAATTCCATTTCATATTTAGTCTTAGAAAACAATCTAAAATTGGAAAAAAACTTAAATTTAGACTTTGCTAATTTCGAATTTTTCTCCAAAATTTTTTTGGAACAAAAGTTAAATTTTTGATAGAAAAAAGTCGAACATTGAGGTCTTCTAAAAAAATTCAAAAAATTTTTTTAGCATGTAACCGATAGGATATCTTCTAATAGAAAATAACTTGACTTCAACCATTTTTCTTAGATTCCTAGGCAAGAGGATACGGTATGAGTCTCCGGGAATGAGTTTCTCCTTCGGTATGAGTTTTCTTGGACACACTATCTATGCACTCTTTTAAAAATATAAAACCATGGAAACAGAAAAATGGTAAAATCTATTTGAAAATTCTCAGAAGCTTACTAGAACTTGTGAGTTTTTATTGTATAAATAGAATAGATATTATCCAAAATGTTTGAAACAGGGAAGGATTAAGAAAATAAAATTATTTTTTGATTTTTATAAAATAGTTTATTTTATAAAAATTATAATAAAAAAACAGACTAAAAGACATATTTCATAATAAATTAAATCAATTAGGCAAAATTGATTCTATTCTATTGCAATTGAGCTTTCACCCAAAATTTCGCATAATTCTTTAAGCCGAGTTTTTGAATTCGATACAGTTAAGAGCATTTTTTCTAATTTGTCTTTTTCCTGTTTTAAATCCAAACGATTCTCTAAATTATTATTGAGTTCTTCGAATTTCCAATTACCAGTGCCATCAAACTGCAATATGTAATTATGATATTGCCATAATGTATAGCGATGTGCGATTGTAAGCAACGTTATTTTATAATCACTTATTGCTGTATGATAAATTTTTCCTTCAACATCTATTGAGATTGCTGATGTACATTCATCCAAGAAGGCAAATTTTGGCCTTAATATAAAAATATATAAGTAAACAATTTGAAAAATAAATTTTCACCAAAAAAAAGGTCGATGTTTGAATCAAAATTTCTATAATAATTTTGATATTTTAAAAAGAAGGTAGTTTTTTTCAATATTTGGATGTTTTAAAGTTCTTTTATTCTTGTTTTCATAAACATGCCGTCAACAAAAAAGTCAAAAAAAAACTTTTAATTTTTACTAAATGAAAAACATTATTTTTAGCCGAAATCATAATTTTTTTAAATACTTGATTCAAAAAAAAGTCTCTTCAAGTCTTTTTTTTATTTTAAGACTTGACTTGAGTCAAAGTCACTTATATTATTTTGAATCAGACTTGAGTCTGAATCTTTTTTTATCATAATAAAGGATTCGACTCAAGTCGTGAAAAAGTGACTCGAGTCGTGTTTGACTTGAGTCAAATTTTCGAGTCCCGAACTCTGCATGTTACATAGAATGGTCTATTTAGAATTTATGTTTAATATATATATAATAACATAATTCTCTAAACATAATTTCGTTAATTTTTTATTTTAACCAAGACAAAGTTTCTTGTGAAAAATGAAAATTTTTGCTAAGGTTTAAAAAACAGTTTAGGAGGATACTTCATATTATTTACTATCTAATAAAGGATATATGAGCTGTTTTGGTGATGATTAACAAAAAAAAAAACATTTCATAAACCTTATTGTGATGAAAAATCTTAAACAGGAAAGTGTAATATCCTTATCCAGGACGGTATGGAATCTTGAAAAGAGTCATTAAGAGATATAATTCAATTGTTTTTTTCGAGTCTTCCTATTTAAAATTTTTTTCTTGTGTTATTTTACAATAAAAAAAATTTTTAAATAGATGTTTTCCAAAGTCTCTTTTTTAAGAATTGGTTTCTGGGATTTCTTTTTCATAGAAGCTATTTCGAAAATTTCCTGAACAAAAATTTATAATGATGGGTTCGATATTTTAGAAAATTATTTTGTTTTGAAGTATTTTTTTAATATAACTTATTTTTAGTCATTTTTCATTATAAATTTAACTTTTCTGGAACTTTAGTAATCTTTATTGTGGCCGGTGATGACCCGATGGTTCGAGTCGTTGGATGGGGGATCTGGAATTTTTAATTAATTAGCGTACCTAGTTGATTCAAGGGTCCGGATTCAAGTTCCCACTCTAGCCACAAAAAAGTTTCACCCAAATAAAAAAAAATAATCTTTATTATGATTATGTGGCCGTCGAAACGCTACTTTAATTTAATTTAATTTACTTTAATTTTATATTTCTCCAAAATTGGAGGTTAATTCTATTCAATAAATAAAAAAATTATGAATCGTGCGTTCTGAAAGGATCACTAATCTTGTATTCTAATAAAAAAAAATCCTGAAAATTAACATATACCTAAAAAGAATTCAAAAAAGCTCTTTTGTGCAATGCTAGCTGAAATGACCTCGTCTTTAAATAAAGTCGAAACAATTTTAAAATTGTATTTTCTATAAATTTTGTCTTGATAAAAGATATTCTTGAATTTAAATGCTTTTAGAAGTTATTCGATTCTTTTTAGAACTTAAAATTATTGATTAGTTTTGAAATGTTACCTGTGATAAAATATTCTACTGAGACCAAGTCTTTGTTTTTCACCGCCGGATAATACATCTTTCCAATCAGATACAGCATCTAAACCTCCTTCTCTCGTAACCACACTATTCAAATTTACTATTTCTAAAATATCCATCAAATCTTTATCAGTAATTCCTTTCAGATGCATGTCTTCAACATTATCCGGATAAATAATTTGATCGCGTAGACAACCAATAGCCAAATAGGGTCTTTGTGGTACATAAAACATGTCTTTCAATTTAGGACGTTGAATAGTTCCATTATTCAACGGCCATAAGCCACTAAGAATCCTAAACAAAGAGCTTTTACCACATCCATTCGGACCAGTTATTAATAGATTCATACCTTGAACTATTTTTAAAGACAATGAAGGTACAATTACATCTCCATTTGGAGTTACTACGCTAATGGAATCAACTACAATGCTATTTAAAGTATCTGATTCATAAACAACACCCTGTTGAATATCAAAATTAGCTGCTTTTGTAAATGCTTCTTTACTGTCAAACATTTTCGCTTCATGTATTTGAATATCTTTATTTGAATGAGTTTGAATTATTTTTTCGTTATTTTGACTCTCAGTTTCGAATAATTTGAACATATCGTAGACTCGACGTGTGAAACCGGTTAATTCAATTATTTCTTTGTATGATGTCATTATACGTTCGACAGCATCAGCACCCGATGTAAGAAGATTTTTAGCCATAGTGAATTCTTCAGTTCTTTGTGAAATTTCAGCAGCTTCATTTTCTGTTTGTATTGTGGTTTCTGATTTGGGAAATCTTTCAGATAATAATAAAGGCAATGATATCATACTCAAACCAGCTTAAAAAAAAAAGAAATAATTAGAATTTTTATTTAAATAATATTATGAAAAATCATGGTTACGCAAGCTTATTTGAAAAAAAAATTGAGTAACTGTTTTATTTATAGTTTATTTTAGATTTTTAAATCATTAAGATCAGTATTATGCATAAAGAGTGCTGGGACAGAACAATATTAGTGAAAAAATAGTTGATGTAATCAAAGTCTTTAATGGTTGTTCTAAAAGGAGACTTAAGATTTAAGATTAAAAGAGTTTTCAAGATTAATAATTATAGTTGACCATTTGTCTTAAGTGATAGAATGTAGATTTGGGCATTAAATAGAATATTAAAGCTTCGGCATTTCAAAACTTTCTCGCTATTTGAGTTTTAGAATTTTGACCTCAGATTCGAATTACCCATCTAGGAAAACCGATTTTTATAAATTCCAAAATAAATTTTTTTTTTTTATTTGGGTGAAACTTTTTTGTGGCAGGAGTGGGGACTTGAACCCGGACCCTTGAGTCAACTAGGTTCGCTAATTAATTCAAAATTCCAGATCCCCATCCAACGACTCGAACCATTGGGCCATGACCGGCCATTCCAAATTAAAATATCTTTCGACTCCTTCTTCCAAAGTTTCATAAAACATTAGACCACATATCTTTACTAGTTCTACATGTATCATTTAAAATAACCGTTTATTCTGAAAGCCCAGTTTCTAATCAACAAGATGGTATGTTAAGGAAAAAGAAAAATATTTTTCGAGTGTCTTTTTCAATGATTTTTTGGTCAAAGCGGTTTTATAGAATAATAATCGAAATCGATTGATCACAAAGTTCAATAAATCAATTTATGTCTTTTTAAAAATAAGTCATTTCTTTCTTAATTTGCTTGTTTGGATATTTATTTGGACGGTTTGTTTTAAATTAAACTCTGATGATCCAACGATTTGTATGAGACGAATCGGCTCTATAAATAAAACACAGAAAGAGTCGTTCAGAAAGCTATATTGAACCAATAAAAATAACATAATTTCCAAGATTGTATGTCTACTAAAGGTAAAGCACATTCAAATGTCGTATTACCTTAGATCAAAATTTATTTTTTAATTTAGCCTCGGTAGTACTAGGAAAAATAATTTACCGTAAACCCTCTCTATTTTTATCGGATAAATTTTTTATTTATTTAGACTGTTATACACCGAAGGGGTTTACTGCAATTTTTTTCTCAAATTTTTATCCCAAGTAATGCGAGGAATATTTTTAAAAATTTTTAAAAAAATTTTCCAAAAAAGAAAATTTTAAAGCTCAATTTTTAACATGATATGATGGGTCTTTTTGAAGAAATCAATAAAAATTAATTTTTTCGTCACCTTAAAGTAAAAATTATTTTAAACAAAAAAGTATTGTTTAAAATCTAAGCATAGAAAAATTGGTCAGGTCAATAGAAACGTTTAAACTTTTAATTTTTCAATTTAAAGAAAATAATTTTTAATTACAATATTTCTAAATGGTAAATATTTCCATACTAGTTTTAATTTAAGATCAAAAAAAACAAAGCTAAAAATTTATCAATAGAGTTTAAAACAATCAAAAAAAAATTGCGAAACCTTTTAATTTAGTATATAATCATACAAATAAAAAACTACTTACCAGCTGACCAAACATATTTCAACAAAAATTGCTCAATAATAATATACCAAAATTTATTATTGTGTACAACTTCAAGTTTCTTTTTTAACAAGTTGTAATTTTTATCAACAAGTTTAGATTCGTTTTTTTCACCGCCATAAAAAGCTATTTCTTCACTATTAGTTTGTATTCTACCATATAAAAATCTTAAAAAGCCTTTTTGCTTAGCAACATCGGCTGCCATTTTTCCAAATTTAGGCGATATCTTTCGAATTAAAGTCCCAGTCAATAGAATAACAATCATGGCCATCCAAAATGGAACCATATAGTTAAAATTTTTACTCTTAGCTAAACCAATTAAAGTAGCTGTTATAACGACTATATCTAGTAAGGGCTTTGTTAAACTTGAATATAAATGTACAAATAAACTCGTTAGTTTATCTATATCTTCAGTTAAATTTTGATCTATTTGGCATTCTTCGGATTGTTTTAAAGCTATTTTATAATAGACTCGTTTATTAAAGTAATATTTATGAGATCGCTTGACTAATTGGGTCTTTAATTCTAAATCGA
The DNA here is from genome assembly GCA_002922825.1 of Brachionus calyciflorus. NCBI lineage: Eukaryota > Metazoa > Rotifera > Eurotatoria > Ploima > Brachionidae > Brachionus > Brachionus calyciflorus. The sequence goes on along the minus strand of NTPY01000600.1, from coordinate 799,627 downwards.
GTTTAGATTCGAGGAAACGTATTAAACTATTACAAGTAGTCGCAGGTAGGGCTATTAATAACCATTGAATTAATTTTTTAGCAAATTCGATAAAATTTTTTTGCACTATATTTCGGACTAGAAGACCCTCGAGTTTTGCGACATAAATGGACAAAAATGTCCGACATACTAAAGTAATTGTATGAATAAAAAGTAATAGGGTTTGTTTGGACAAAATTCGAGGAAACATTATTTTTAACAAATGACTTAGTTCTTTAAAAAATTGTTTATTTAACGCAGGATTTGACTTTGAATTCGTTTTGCTCACATTTTGCACTCGTTTTTTAGCTTTATTTTCCAAATATTTTTTTATCAGGCCTGAGAATTTTATTAACAAAATTGTTAGAGATGACGAGAGACCTGTAACGATTAGAAATTTACGCAATTTAGACTGACTTTCGAATAAAATTTTTAAAATCATCAAGGCATTTTTAAATTTGTGGTAGAATTTTGACGCCGCTACCATTCTATTAATTAAATAAATATAAAAATAAATATTTATAATTTTACAAAGAAAATTATTTTTTTTTTAAGAGCATAAAATGAAATATTTCTTTTCTCTATCTAAATACTTATACAGTTATAGAAGTTAGTTTATTTTATCATAATGTTTTTCTCTTTAAAAAAAGAGTCTCTTTTTAATTAAAGTTATGCAGTTCTATAAAAGATACTAGTAACCCATTTTTGGTTCACGAGAAAAAAAGTGAAAAATTATAACCTTAAATCATGTTTGTAAACGGCAAAAATTTATTATTTTTTTGAAAAAAAATTTTAATAATAGAACCTTATTTCAAAAAAAGGACCCCTCGAAATAAAAAATTTGAAAGTTAAAAATTAAACTTAAACACTCTATATTCATTATAATTTATCATAATTATACCGTAATGCCTTGCAGCTTGTTGCATTGCAATTTAATCCAAAATTTCGCTTTTAACTGCTGCATTTACATTGTATTTTTCAATATTTTTGAAAAGTGATAAATGCGGCATTTATTCTCGAAAATGATTTAAATTTTTTTAATTTTTTTGTTATCTAAAGTTAAATTCTTTGGGATTAAATGCAGCATTAATCGCGTATTTAAAAAATAAAAAAAATAATCATTAAAAAAATTTAATAAATTTATTTATTTTTTTCACTTTTTTTTGAGTTTATGCCATGCTTATTTTCAAAATTTCGATAATAAATGCCGCATTTATCACTTTTCAAAAAAGAATCTGAGACCGTATTTAGTCTTTAAAAATAATACAAATAACTAAAATTTATTATATAAAAATTTGAAAAAATTTTTTAAAGATAACAATTATTTTTGATAAAAAAAATTATTTCATTTGAATTTTTTTTAATATTTTTTTTTCGTAAAGATTGGTAATTATTCTTAACATTGATTAAAATAAATTGGCAAAATGTTTTTGACTTAAACTCAGTTTTTTTTTGTTTAAATTCGTAAAATTTTCTGGAGACTAGGTAAAATGAGTAATTCACGAATCATTATTCTGTCAATTACAATCAAACTTTTTAAAAATGAAGCAAATTGATGACTTAAAAGTTTTTTAGGTTGTTTGTTTGGTAGACGTATATACCTGTAAATAATTTTCCAATATTATAAAAGATTTGATCATTATTGACAGAATAATTATTCGTGAATTACTCATTTTACCTTTTAGACAAAAAGTCTTTCAACAGTCTCCCAAAAGTTTTATGAATTCAAACCAAAAAAAAAACCGGATTTAATTCAAAAACATTTTGCCAATTTATTTTAATTATTGTAAAGAATATAATAGAAATATAGTGTAGTAATTAATTTAATAGAAAATTTTTAAAAAATCCCTTAATCCTTCTTCAATTTATATTTCTTCACAGTTTGTTAAGTAAATTAAATAACGCAAAATCAAGCTCTCTTTGTTGCCCCAGCCAGTTTGCTAAAAAATTGATGTGATGAAATGTAAGAGTTGAAATCTCTATAAAGTTAATGCCACATTTGTATAAAAAAGACTTGAACATCGATTTTGCATTAGCGTATTTTACATACTCCACATTAATTAAAGGTAATAAACTCTTATTTCACAATAAAATACATTTTTATTAATTTTTTTAGAAAAATACTTTTTTTTTGGTCTAGAAAATAAATCAAGGATGTCTGTCAAGTACCCTTGATATTAGAGATAAAAAAATCTTCAAATGATCGAATAAATCACGTGGTAATCGTTTATTGATTACCTGAAATTGTTACACTTAAAATAAAGTTGACTGGCCAAGTGCCTTACTTTGATACTTAAATTATTTGGTTTCTAAGCAAGAGCAACTTTTTGGTATTTCACGCATTTTGAGCCTTTAAAAACAATGTTTAAATTAATAATTAATTTTTTAATTTTAGGCTAGTTTTCTATTGAGATCCGGTATTCCCTTTAAAAATAATTGGATTATGTAAATAAAGCTTAATAAAAAAACTGCGTTTCATGGCGACTAGCTTTGCATTTTTACTGTTTTGTGAGCTTAATAAATTTTATAGTTGTAGTGGAAGGTTGTTTTAGCAAAAGTGAGAAAAAATAGAGCAAAAATTTGACTTTCAGTTGTCACAAAAATTATTTTCTTTAAAAAAAATTTCTTCCTTATTGTTATGTAAAGTATTTTGGTTTAAATTTTTTAAAAAAATATCTTAGAATTTTTCTAAAATAAAGAACAACAATTTCACTTATTTTTCAAAGATTCTTAGAGAAAAATAACCTAAATTTTTTGATAAGTAAATTATTAACAAGGACTTATATATATATATGTGAAAAATGTTATTTTATTGATTTTTCTATTTTTTTTTTCGTGTTTAATTTAAGAAATAAAAGCCAATTCTTTTTTTAATTTCCATAAAATATTATAAATTTAATCGTACCGAAAAGAGGCATCGAAATCGAATTGGAAAAATTAATTAACATCAAACTAAGTAGTCTTTTCAAATTAAAAATCTTAAATAGCATCTCTCAGAATAAAAAAAAAGAGAAAATCATCATCTTGTCTTTTTAAATTAAGCAGCGTTTAATATTTTTTCCAAACAATAATAATTTCAAAAATGCCATGTGATTCAAATAATTTTATTAAAATTTATTTCGAAAATTTTATTTAAAAGGGTATTAGAATATTGAGTGATTTGAAAGAAAAATAATTATATATTATTCTATTGAAAAAATGTTTTTAAAAACTTCTGAACAAAATTTTGTTAAAAATTTCGATTTAAAAAACAAATTTAAACTTAATTTTAAACTGAATTTTGGTTAACTCTTGGCCCACTTAGAGCTAAAACAGACCAATACCAATTTTATTTTATTACTACAGTACAAAGCTGAAATAAGTTAACGAAAATACGAACAGAAACAGAACAGAAACAAACATTTCTCGAACAAAAACTGCTCGAACATTGTTCAAAAACATTTTTTAAAATGTTCGAACACGCCATTAACTTATTTTAGCTTTATACTGTATTATTAATCTATAATATGTGATTCTGTGGATCATGGTTTAATGAAAGATGTTATTTTGATAATTTTATACATTCAAAAGTGTTCGATTATGCTTTCTTAAAATTTTTCTTGGCTTGATTAATTGTCTGTAAAATTACTTTTCTTGTTTTTTCTTTTTGTGTTTTCGATGGAATGGGTAATATTTGAGTTTTGATACATTATCATAAAAAAAGTTTATCTTATTCCAAGATTTTTCTATTTGGAAAATTTTTTTTTATATTTCTTAACAAAATACACGCTTCACAATAATTTAAAACGATTCATTTTTCTTGTTTTAAATAGCTTCTAATGACTTTGTAATGTTTCTTAGTACTTTTTAACAAGTTCCTAATGAACACCAAGTGACTCGCCCATCCTCCTGGTCATTAAAAAATACTTTTGATCAAATTTTTTACATTTTCTTTGTGAATTGTTTTGCTTTGTCTCTTTAAGTTGTAAGAAGAGCTTAACCCAATTTAAAGTTTATATCATTACGAAAATTTACTTTTTCTATTCCATTTACCAACTGATACATTTTAATTAAATCATCTCTTGTCTTTTAATAACCTAGACCTAACTTAACTAGACCTAAGCGTTGTTAATGCTTTTTTTCTAGTTCTGCTATGCCTTTTTCAAAATAAGGACACCAAAAGCTTATAATGTATTCTAAATAAGGTCTTACTAAGCCATTTACAATTGTCTTATGTTTTCTTGACCATGGAATTTAAAAGCTTTCTTGATCATTACCAATAGCTTTCGAAGTACAATGCTTAATTTAAACATCTCACTTTAATGCCCTTTTCAAAAAAAAAGACTTAGCTAACGCTTGTCTGATTGAACTTTCTGATAATATATCGTTCTCGAAATTTGTATTTGAATAACCAAATTGGACCACTTTACATTTATAATATGTATGGTTATGGAAATTTTCTTTTATTTTGATTTGTCGGCTATTAGTTTGTGTTTCATCACTAAAAAACTCCAATCACATATACAATTATCAAGAAATATCTTTTAAATCTGATCGAAAAGATAAGTTTATAAATTTTTCAAAAATTCTCGCTTGGCTAAAAAATATTTGTTTTAATTAAAACAAATTATTTTTCAATTTTGGAGAAAAATGGGATAGATTTTATCCCTTCAAAATCTAAGATATAAAATAAATTGGATCTTGCATATAATCATTTTTGTTTGAGCATTCCATTATCTTAACTTATCTTTAAAAAAAATTACTATGTTTATTGATTTTTGTTTTTATATTGCAGCAATTATTGATCTTTTAATGATAGGTAACTCTTCTTGGATCATTTATTTTGAAATATGTTTTTTATAAAAAAAAACCTTTCACCATACCATTTGTCATACATTTTTTGAATTAAAAATTACTTAAAATTAGGAATGGTAAGGTTATATGAAGGGTTAATGCAACTCTTTCATTTATAAAAAAATTTTATTAGCA
>NTPY01000600.1:772981-788037 GCA_002922825.1 Brachionus calyciflorus | reverse complement strand
CCGATTGTCAGTCATCTTTCCTAGCCATTTATACACTAGGTTTCATAAATTTAGAATAAAGCCTGTCTTTTATTTTAATTGTCTAAATTTTAAATTCATTACTGCCGTTCATTTTTTCAAAGAAGAAATCAAATTGTTCCAGATTTTCAGACCATTTTTTGTCTTTTTTCGGAATTTTTCGGTAGTCATAGCTAAATAAGGTGTATTGACAGGTAATTTCTCTTATTTTTAGGGAAGCTTGGTTTCAAATTAAAGATAATTAAGTTTTTCATCAAATTAGGCTTATTTTTTGATATCACTATGGTAGAAATTTAACTGAGTATTTCTCAAAAATTTTTAATCAAACTTTTTTTTTTGATATGTCTTTTAGTTGGTTATTTCGGTCATCAAAATAATAAAATTCAGCAAGTTTTTTTTAATTTTTATTTTTGCCAAAGTCGGAAAAATCTCATAAAATGATAGTAGGAAAACAATCTAAGAAAATTCAAAAAAAAAATTACTCTTGACATTTTCAGAGCCAAATAATGGTCATGACTTGAAAGAAAAAATTTATCCGATGCTACAAAAAAATTTTTCCACGAATTTGATGAAAAACTTAATTATCTTTAATTTGAGACCAAGCTTGACAAAAAATAAGACAATTTACCTATCATTACACCGTATTTAGCTAAGATTACCGAAAAATTCCGAAAAAAGACAAAAATGGCATGAAAAAAGTAAAAAGACCTAAAACGACTAAAATTTTTAGATAATTTAAAAGATGAGAGAGATGTCGAAAGATATCTGTAACAATTTGATTTCTTCTTTGAAAAAATGAACGGCAGTAATGAATTTAAAAATTAGATAATTAAAATAAAAAACAGGCTTTCTAAATTTATGAAACCTACTGTATAATCAAAAAATGATTTGCTTTAGCTTTCATGAATATTTGAATACAAATGAATACTTATGCTTAAACATTCATTTTCGAAACATGATAATATATAAGATGTATACAAGGGTAGCTTGAGGAATAGTGATCGACACATATGGAACATATAGAGAACATAGAGTCACACTTTCGATTTATTATATCCTTATTACCTTTAAGACTTGTAAGTGACCAATAAATGTATTATGTTCCCTTAGTATGTCTTAAGTGTGACAACTTAGGACATTGTGTTTGGGATGTTACTTAACGTTACTTTGTATTACAAAGTGACTACAAAAAAAGATTAAGCGTGACTTACAATGACAAAGTGGGAAAAGCGGATAAGTTTAGTAAAATAAATTATATTATACGCCCGAAATACGATATGAGTACGGATACATCGTTAGTTCGGGAGAGGCGCAGTAAGACTAAGAGACGCTTTCCTTAAAAAAAATATTTCATTTCAAAAAAACAATTTTTAATAATTGTTTTAATAGGCATACAATTTTCTGAAAAAGGATATATCATTAGTTTTCAATAGGTGAAATGACGAGGTATCGTCAAATATATTGATCAGTTTTTATTTTTCGAAACCTTAGGCTCGGATCATTCTCAATTGTCGGCAGAAAAAGATTTAAGTGGTTTTCAAATTCTTCTAACGAATATTTTCCTCTTCCACTTTTACACCGTTTTCGCTGTCTACTTGGTATATTTCAAGAGTTTTTTTCAATGCTGATGATGCTAGACCTTTTTTTCAAGAATAAAGATATTTCAAGAATAAAATTTTGCCAAAAGTTTTGATTTTATATTAAGTTTTAAAATAGGAGAGTTAAACATATTTTAATAATTTTTGAAGGCATTTTAGACTCCTCATACAAAAAGATGTTAATGTTCACTCTTTAATTTAAAACGAGCAACTAAACATATATAGAGATAGCTATCATTGTAGACCAGAGCACAGACGAAGCTTAGATTAACTCGTCTAGTGCTGGAGTTTAAAACCGGTTAAGGATTAATTAGTTAAGCTAAACTTTTACAGTAGATCTTATATAAATGTAACGTCAACCGCAACTTTTGATCGTAACCGTAACCGGTTAATTCGCCTTAATTTTCAATTTTAATATGTTTGAGATATGGTTACGGTTAGGGTCAAAAGTTACGGTTTACGTTACATTTATATAAGAACCACTGTAAGCTTTAGCACTAATTAGAATCCTATTTATACATGGGTCTTAAAAATCTAGTAAAGAAAAATTAATCAGTTTAATGATGAAAATATTAAAATAATTTTGGCATATATTTTAGACACCTCATGTGAAAGATATCATATGAGTAGACTTTGATGATTGGTTTTGAAAAACGAAAACAGAAGTTCAAAAAAATCCAAAAAATATTTTTTTTTTAGTTTTTTATTCAAAAATAAAAAATCAAAATAATAATGTAAAAAAATGTTATGAAAAAAAAATTTAAAAAAAAAAATTGAACTTAAAAATTTAAGTAAAAACTAAAAAAAATGAAAATTTTGTCTATAATTTTTTTCCGAAACAAAAATTTTGGTACATTTCTGCGAACAAAAAAAAATTTTTAATTTTTTTCATTCAAATGTTTTATATAGAAAAATAGTTCAGTTTGAAGAAGACTCTGCGTTCTTAAAGTTTAGAGGTGGTTCTCATAATTTTTTAAAACTTTTTTTTATTTAAAAATTTCAGAATTTTTTACGAAATAAATTTTTCAAAATATAAGAAAAAAAATAATTTTTAAACAAAAAAAAAATTCATTTTCAAGTTTAGTAAAGGTTATAGAAATTAAACAAAAAAAAACGGAACAATTAATAGTGATTTTCCAACCATTGACTTTGTTTTTAGTGACTATCAACCTTTTTTTTCTGTTCATCTTTTCATTCAATTAAATTTGTAAAAAATCGATACTCAAACACAAAAATTCCATTGCTTACTTAACCAAAGGAGAACAAGAAAAAAAAGGAATTTTATTAATTTTATTAGGTTTTTTGAAATTTTTTTTTATTGGAAGCTAACAAACAAAAATAAAGAAAAAATGTCGAGATTTAAAAAAAAAAATTTACATTCTTCATTCTCTTTTTTTTTTTTTCAAAGGGTACTTTAAACGTTAAAAAAAATTGACTCAACAAAAATATAATTTTTTTAATAGCAATAATAATAATAATAGTGATAATAATGGCCTTGACAAAATAAAGAAAAACCGGAAGAATTTTATTAAAAAAAAAAAGGTCCTGAAAACTCCTTGAAAAAAAAAATGTATCAAAAAAAAAAACTAAAAACTAAAAAAAGTTCCTATAGTAGAAAGACAAAAAATTTATGTTAAAAAATTATAAAGTTTTTTTTTTTAGTTTTTTGAGAAAAAATGTTAGTTTTTTTTTTACATTAGTCCTTGAGATTATTTGTATGGGAGAGGTCTTGGCCTATCGGCACCTTCTTTGACTAGTGGTTTGTGATACTCTCGACCCGGTCTAGTGTGAATAGTTGCCCAACATGCTTCACAATAGTATTGTAAACAAGTTACATTTGCACAGAAAAAAGGCGCGAATTTACCACCACAACGAACACCTTGACACTCATCGCACATTTGATCATCTAAAACATAAGGTTTAACTTCGACTCTTTTGTCTATTTCACCGTGTTGTAGTTGAACGAAACGAGCACTGATTGCCGCAATGTAAGATTGTTGATTTGAAAAAGCTACACGACCTGCGCCTTTAGGGTATTTTAATTCAGGGTCCGTATCGATTCCGGCGTAACATACTCCTCCATAAAAACGGTCCATTATCATGGCTAGCTCAACTGCTTTTAACGGTCTCGGTACGCCACCAACAAAAATAGTTTTTCTCGGGTCTAACGGTTGTGACCCGTCCATTACAAAATCCGAATCAGCCAAGCACCATGGACGAATTTGAACCGGTTTATCTTTCATACTAGGGCTACTTACAACCATATATAATTTACCATCATCCATAACACATTGTTCAATCAGTTCTTGAACACTTCTTTCCTCTTGGAAAATTAAAAAGGCATAGCCTTTAGGTGGAAAATAGGACTTGGATTCGGCTTTATGGGGCCAATCGACTATTAAATTTCCGTAACGACGGAAATGAGTGACTATTTCGTCTTCGTCAATGTCCGGTGGGAGACCACCAACAAAGACTTTACGTGAAAAACGTTCCTCGTTGTAATCTGGAAATTGTGAATTTAAATTAGAATTTTGTAAGAGTTGTAAAGCACTTTGATGTTGAGCTAATTGATTTAGATTTAGTGTTTGATTTGGATTTGTGAAAAATTGTTGTTGTAAATTTTGATTTAGTTGTTGTTTTAAAGCTTGTAAATTGAATTGATTGGTTAAATTGGTGAAGTTAGGTTGAAATTGATTTGAATTTAGTAATTGTTGTGGATTGGTCAGATTTGGGCGTGGTGAATTTCGTTGTTGTTGCTGTTGTTGTTGTTGTAAGAGGAAATTTTGAGCGTTTGTTTGTTGAAATTGTTGTTGATTGGCAGCGGCGGCTACTGCTGCAGCGACTAGATTGGCTGGTACAGTTTGATCTAATTGTTGTTGTAATTCATCGATTAAGTTTCCGTTTGAACCTGATTGATTTAGATTGCCAACTAGACCTGTTGACGTAGAAGCACCGGTATTTTCATCAGATATTTGAACTAAATTTTTCACTAAAAATAAAATTTCATAGCTAATTTAAAATCTTAAATTTCTCGGGTATTTTTTTGTTTTGGCTGACCTTTTTTTGTCAAAGTTCATGTTTAAAATAGGCCAGAATTTAAGGCTAACATATTAATTTTATTTAGTCTTATTTTTTTTCTCACCATCAACTATTCTCAGTTTATTACTTTTCTCTGTTAAAGACTAAAGTTCTTTTACTGAGAAAATCTCAAAAAGGACGATTTAAAGAAAAGAAAAGGAGATAAAATGAACCGTAATGTACCGTTGCTATTTCATGCGGCATTTAAACCCGAAATTTCGAATTCATTCCTACGAATTAAAAATGTGACAAATTCGGCATTTATTTTCGAAACTTTGAAAATAAGCCGGATATTTAAAGCCAAAAAATAAGTTAAAAAATTTTGAATTGAATTTAAAAAAATTTTTTTGAAAAGATCATTAATGCTGCATTTAATCCGAATTTAATCCTAAAGATGACAAAAAAATATACGAATTTCGAATCATTTCCGAGTGTAAATGCCGCATTTATAATTTTTCAAAAAAATTCAAAAATACAATTTTTATGCAGCAGTTTAAATTTTTAAATTTTTTTTAACCTTGTTAACCTCAGACCTAAATCAACTCATTGTAATATTTAACTCTTATCCGTCTAAAATATAAAAAAGTACATTAAAGGCTAAAATGGGTCAACCCGACTCAAATAATTTTTAATTATTGATTTTTATTTTTCCGAAAACATAAAAATATTCTTCATAATCTTAGCTTTCTTATGATATAATTTTCAAGCTCATATGTTAGAATTAAGAGCATCTTCCACGGTCTCAAAATTTATCAATTTTTTTCTTTTTTTTTTTTTTTGAATTTTTCGGGTCATTTTTGACCCAACTTTAGACGCATAAGGGTTAAATGAAAATTTTTTTACCAAAAATCAGTGTTATAGCACTGATTCATTCTGAAATTTATAAATTTCAAAATGAAAACAATTTCAATTCAATGTTTAGAAATTGTTTTTATTTTTATAACATTTAAATAATAGTTTTAAATATTACTATTCAAGATTTTTTTTGTAAGTCATGCATCTTAAAGTCTTATCTTAATTTACCAATGTAAAGTATTTCATTATTAGATTCTTTAACTATCAATCTCATAAAATAGTCAGATACCTCTCTGAAATAATAAGTAAATTTTCTGCGCTCTTTTTTGTTTTTTTCATTAAATAAATTCAGCGCTTTAAAGAAATATTTTAGTTTAACACCCTAACTAAATCCTTAAATAATTCTTTCAACTTTTTTCTTATAACTTAAAATGAAAAAATTTAAAAATTAAAATTACATTTTAAAATATTTTCCAATTGAGACGGATCCTGTCGAATAATATCCAATAAAATTTGATTATTTAATAAACTACTTAAATCAACATTAGACTGTTGTGGTTGTGATTGATTAATTTGATTTGTTGAATTATTTAAATTGAGCGTAGCTAGAGCAGCTTGTAGTGCATTTACATTTGAACCATTATTTGTTTGTGATAAATTATCATCTAGTAAGTTAATATTGGATTGATGATTAACTGATGATAATAGACCACTGTTAATAGATGTCGATTGAGTTAAATTGTGTAATGAAGCAGTGGGAGATGATGACGATGATGAATTAGCACCAGCATTTTGAAGATTATAAATATTTGAATTCAATAAAGAACGTTGAGAGCCTGATTGTGACTTGGATAATGATGGACTGGCCAAATTAGCACTTGCTGACTTGAGCAATTGTTGTGGCGAGTATAGTGAATTTAAAGCTTGTTGCATAGTAGAGCCGATCGAATTGTTCGATGCAGCTAATGAGGTCAACAAAGCTGCACTAGTCATGTTTATATTAGGGGTTTTGGAAGCTGATTTTTGTGGTAATTTTTGGGTTTTTTGAACTGGTTGAGGCGTGTTGGAAGTCGAAGATGCTGATGATGAAGAAGAAGCGGGTGACTGTGTTGCAGCATTAAGAGCGTTTTGCCAAACAGAGGCTGCAGCAGGGGATATTTGAGCCATGTTAGGTTGCCATTTTTGTGGTGATGGTATTGATGATTGACCCGGATTACCCTTATTCGCCGCAGCCATTACAGCCGCTAATAAATTCGAATTATTTTGAACATTTTGATTTAATAAAGCAGAGACTAGTTGTTGTTTTAAATGTTGATTTTGAGATTCTAATTGCTGTTGTAAAAATTCGTTTAATTGAGTAGCGTCGAATTGTTCGCTTCCTGAACTCTTGGCGCCTTCTGATACATCATTAGGTGAAGATGACGACGATATAGACTGAGTTTCTTCTAGTTTTGTGTCTATTTCACTTTTTTGATGATGATGATGATCTACTAATTCACCAACGTCGACCGGGGATTTCAAGTCCATTTTTTATGAGATTTTTTTTTTAATTTTGTACAAAAAAAAATTTTTTTATCTTCAAAAAAAAGCGAAAAAAAAAATAATTTCAACTTTTTTTTAATGGTTTTTAATTCGTTTAAAATGAGAAAAATTAGAAGAAAAAAAATAAATAAACTAAGCATGTTATGAAATCAAGGGGTTTACTAAACAACAAGAATTTTTCAAGAATTCTCTCGCATTGGTTTAGGGTTTAAGGATATTTTTAGATTAAATTTCAAAATTATTTTTTTTTGCCTGTTGTTGTTTCGCTATACAAGGAAGACACAGACTTTAAGCTTACTTTTTATTTTGTTTTTACAAGAAATTTTTTTGTTGTTTAGTGAATGTGCATTAGAGGTTACGTTTATTCTTAAAAAAAAAAATTTTTTTTTTAGATTTTACGTTTATTTAATGCAAGTGGAAAGTATTAATAAAAAAAAATAGAAGAGGAATTTCAAACAAAGAAAAAAAGCGTGTTTTTTTTTGTTTTAAAATGTTGAACATAAAGATGAGAAAAATTTGAAATGAAGATGATTTCAACAACAACAACAACAACGAGAATGAAAGCAAAAAATAGAAAAGAACTGCAATTTTTTTCCAAACAAAAATAAAAGTTTAGATTCGTTTAAAATTAATTATTATAATAGAAAATTTGTTTTTGTTCTCGTTGCTCATCTCTTCTATATAATATCTTTTTTATTTTAATTTTTTTTTTGTTCAATAGTAGTAGTAGAAAAAAATACGGTTATGGTGAAAAGCAGTCTTTCGAAATAGAGAAAAACACGCATTTTTATTTGAAACTTTTTTATTTTTCAAACGATACCTGATGGTGTTTTGTTGTGTATGTGTGTGTTTTTATGTGCATTTGGTATATAAAATAAATTTGTAATATATATACCTATTATTTAGAAAATTTCAAATTGTAGAAAAGCGGGAGAAAGTTTTTTTTTTGAATTTTAAGAGAATTAACTTTGCTAATTTTTATAATTTGCATGATGAATAAAATTAATTGCTTTAGTTTTTGACTATGTTAAGATTATTTTGAAATTATTTTTTTCAATTACATTATAGCTGGAGAAGATAAATATAATTATAGAAACAATTTAATAAATTATTTATTTATAAAAGCTAATGCTGAGACCGACTATCGACCACTTACGCAGAGTCGTGTTAAAATAACGACTCTGTCCTCTTTTAATTTTTATGTAAAACAAGTCATGGATGTAATTTCATTGAGAAGTTCTTCCAAATAAATTGAAAAAAGACTTGGAGATGCTTTCCCACCCTGTTTAACACCTATGAGCGATTGAAATGCTTTGGAAAATTCGTTATCATAAATGATTCCTTGTAGTAATTAATAATGGATAAAATAATAGCTGGGTTATACCCATATTTTATCATTGATTTCCAGAGGATATTCCGATTCACTTTATCAAAAGCTTTACTCGCGTCCACTCCGCACACATATAACCTTCTCTTCTTATTACCACTTAGACAAATAGGTTGTTTAAATACCCATATTGCGTGTTGGCATGAGGACATTTTTTAAAACCAAAATTGTTTGCGATGACCCTCTCGCTCTTTTAACATGGCTTTTAATATTAGAGCTTCAAATAAATTCGACATTGTGTCTGAAATAGCTACTGGTCTAAGATTTGAGATGTCACTTGTGAATTTTTGGTGGTCTTTAACCAAGGGTTTGATAACTGAAAAATTAAAGATAAAAGTAACTACTTGTTTATTAATCATTGTCTCGAAAACGTTCTTTAAATGAGTGTAAAGTTTCATTTTGGGCATATTTTAACATTTCATTACTAATGTCACTAATTTCAACCGATTTTCCATTAGGCCAATTTTTTATAAGATCGCTTAATTCTTTGAAATCAATTGAGAAATCAAATTTCGCACTTTCATATTTCTGTGAAAACTCTTTCACATATCTTTGATCAATAATATCACCAAAAGTTTCGACTCTATTTCTCTGCGTAAATGTGTTTTCATAATGCTCTTTGAGTAAATTCAGAAACAATTTAATAAATATTGTTCAGGAACATGCAAAGTTAACGGTAAATGTAAAGGTAACCATAACTCAAATATCTTCAAATTGAAAATTATGAAAAATGCCAGTTACAGTTTAAGTATAAGACTGAAGTTACATTTTAATTATAATCACTGTATATAAAGCCAGATATTATACTCGAAAAACATCATTTAAAGATTTTTATACTATCAAAGTAAGAAACTATTCTGTTCATTCACAACGACCAAAAATGAAAGCTAACACAGGTTCAATTAAGAGTTCTAACAAGAAAAATAAGCTCTATACGAACTTTTAAACATGGATCTAGACTAGTGTTGGAAGTAGTTTTATATAAAATCCTTGATATAAATTAGAAATATTTCTGTTTGATAAAAGAAGGTGTTTAAGAAGTTTAAACATTTTTAATGCTTAGTTTTTTTCAAAATTTTTGAATGTTTTTTTTTTCGAAATCTCTTTTTAAATTTTGTATGAACATTTGTAATCAAAATAATACCGGTAGCCTTTCATTACATCGTGAATGACCAAAAATCGTCTAAGCCATCAGCCAAATAATTAATTTATCAGTTTTTAAAAAGCCGATTTTTATTTCTTTGACCGTAATGCATTAATTTTTATTAACAAAATTTTTTATCGGCTATTCCTATTTAAAATCATAAATTTTAATCTAAAAGTTTCCCTATAAAGAAAGACCATCATCAAGTAGCTCTCTGGCTTATTTTCATCATTATTTGGCATATCTATCTATTGTTAAAAATAACGTTGAAGTAGTAGACAATTTTAAATTACTCGGCGTTACAATTGACAAAAAATTGACATTTCTTAAATATGTTGCTGAACTAAGGACCTCAATAAATAAGCGACTTTATTCTATTAAAAGTTTATTTTATTTATCCCATAAAGTAAGGCTTCAGTTTTTAAAATCTTTTATTTTACCTTATTTTGACTATTGTCTGTCAATTTCAATTTACTTTCCGAAGCGTGCACTACAGAAATTAGCGAATACATATTATAATTGTGTGCACAAATTGTTACACATTAAGATGTCGGTAATAACAGTTGATGATTTTAATAAATTAAATAATGAACTAGGTAAATATGATTTGGAATGTTATCAGCATAGGCTTATAAAGAGAATTTCGCGTTTTATTTTTAAAATTTTCAATAATAACAATTCACCAGTTAGATTAAAAATGTCACTGACTAAAAATGATGAAAACAAAACAGTTTCGTATAATCTAAGGAATAATGATCAGTTTTTTATCCCATCTAAAGGTAAATACAATGACAATATGGAATGGACTTTTACCTACTTCTTCTCGAAGTTTTTGAATGAATTCTTGATAAAAGACCTTAAGCTGAACTACGATCATTTCTGTAAGAGAATAGAAAATAATATTAATTTATTTTTTCCAAAGTTTTGTAAACTTTTTGTAAAATTTGATTTAAATTTTAAATTACCTTACTAGAAACATGTTTAAAAAGTGAATAATGAGTAGTATTAATGTGATTTTAGCAAATTTTTTTAACTTAATTTTGCTTTTTTTTTTTTTTTTTTTTTTTTTTTTTTTTTTTTTTTTTTTTATAATCAATTAATAAATGAATTCAATCGACCCTTAAGGGCTTGACACTAGTCGCTTCGATTGAATTGAAATATATAATATATGATTTTAATTAACCAACCAGAGATTAAGATTTTATGTACTGCTAAAAGAACTTAATCAGAGAAACTATAATTCTTGATCTGAAACTTGACCAATAATTAGAAAATAAAATCAGAAAAAAAAATTTTGTAATTATATTTTTTTAATTTTTATTTTCAAAAATTAAAAACTCGGATGTGATTAAAATCTTGTTTTTCTTGTTCTAGTTCTTAAAAAAACTGGATTATGTGTTTTTGTTTAAAAGTTTCATTTTTCCATTTGAGTTTTCTAGTTTTCAATGGACAAAAGAAATTTGTAAGATCTATTAAAACAAAAATTGCTACAACACAAATAATTATACCAATGGCAATAAACGTCGAAATTCTAATTGTTGTTTTTATTGTTCTTATTTCTTGTGATTCGTATTCACAATTTACACCGCTAAATAAATTAAAACATTTACATTTAGAAGATTTTTCAGTCTCATTAAAATAACAATAGCCATTTGAAGAACATGTTTTGTTTTCACAAAAATCAAACATTAGCTCGCAATTTTTTCCGTAATAGTTTTGTGAACAAATACAATCAAATTCGTATGGACTAGTTTTATTTGATGACTCTATACATGTTCCACCATTAAGACATTTTTCGCGCGAACAAACTCTTTTGTTGTATTGACATTTTTCACCAGTAAAATTCTCGAAACATGAACATTCAACTTTATCTTCAGATTTTAGCTTACATTCACCTTTATTCGAACAATTAACCAAGCAATTATTTAAATCGATATTTTCCTTAATTAATTGTAAATATAAATCGTAGTTAGTCAGTTCTAAAAATAAACTTGGTTCATCAATTGAATGTGAACTTCTATTTACTCTTGAAAATTCTGTTCTATTGTCTCGTATCGCTACAAATAAATAATATAATAATTTAACTAAAATTTTATTCAAAATTGATTTATTCTAAGACTGAGGCCGATTTCCGACCACTTTCTCAACGTCCCGTCAAATAAGGTGGCGTTTTCTACAATTGAAAGAAATATCTTATCATTAATAAATTATTTCCGTGTCAACTGAAAACATTTATAAAATATTAAGTTTTTTATTTGTCCAGTTATACGAGGCATTCAAAAAAATGAATAAGTTTTAAGCGAAAAAATGTTGAATTATTTTGAATCAATTTGGTGGAATGGTCGTTTTGATCGAGTTATTTGCAACCATTCAAATACACAGAGTCCGATTGCCAATAATAATTTGGAAGGTCTCCTCATCATAATGTGACTATTCTCTATCTATTGATGAATTTTGTTCCTTAGTTTGTATTATACTTATTTTGTGTACGGACCTAAAACATGGGTATGATAGTTTTTGAAGCATACAGTATGCTTGAAGCGTATCTAGAAACAAGATATCTACACTGTAAATATTTTAGGCGAAAATAACATAATAGGTTTAATTTTGTAAGACGCTTTTATGTGAAATTCGCATATAAGAAAAAAAAGTTCTTCATTAAAGAGTAAATGATCATAAATGTGGATTTTTTTAATCATTTTTTTTCCACTTCCTCATAAAAGCGTCTTACAAATAGGCTGATTTCCGCCTAAAATAATAACAGTGTATATAAGAAATGCCTACTACGTGCACATTTATGAGCACTAGTATAAAATATTTAAATTGTTTTTTTTTGAAATGGGTCTACCTAACCAGCACACTCAAAAACCGTTTCATTACATTCAAAAGACGTTTCAACACACTCACTAAAACTTAGAAACACACTTACTTATTAACACCCCATATAAACTTTTAAACACACCTTTTACTCCAAAAAAATAGGAAAATTTTATCAAAATTTGAAATAATAAATTTTTTTTTAAAAAAATTTATATATCTTTTTGATTCTAAGAATAAAAGCCTTTCAAAAATTGCTTTCAAAACATTTCGTAGGCAGTAATTTAATAGATTCTTTGATTTTTTTCATTTAAAGTCCTGGTCATGAAAATAATTAAAACCTCAAAATAAGAATATTGATCGCAGCAAAAAGCATGTAAGACTTTTTAGAATCAACAATTTTATTTATATTTGTCAAGTAAATAAACTTCTGTCTTGAAAATGATCTGAAAGATGATAAAATTTAAGTTTTTTTTATAAAATTAAAATAAAAAATTATGATGTGTTGAAAAGTTTCTAGGGGTGTTAATAAGCAAGTGTGTTTCTGAGTTTTAGTGAGTGTGTTGAAACGTCTTTTAAAAGTGGTGAAGCGGTTTTTAAGTGTGGTGAAACAATTATCCCTTTTTGAAATATATAAGTACTACAATATTTCATTATAGCATATATGCTGTAATGAGACATGTTCTATTTTTAGATGGGATTAGTTTGTATCTATCAATAATTTATCTTTTGTCTCTAAAAATTCAGCGTGCAAACAATTGGCATTCATACAAAGGTTTTAAATTTTAGATTACTTTGAATCTAATAAAATTTTATTTAAAGGCCAACATGACCTTCCTTTGTGTATTTTAAGAGCTTTTATTGAGTTTTATGCGGATGGCACTACCTTAGCAAAATCCAGGGAAAAATTAGAAGAGATTTTTAGAGATTTTGAAAAAATAAGGATGTAAATGAATGGTGTTACTTCAATAAGGTTGATATTAACTGGAATAAGACATTCTTTATGATTTTTACTAAAAAAATTGAAACTAAGGGCGCTTCAATTGATGTTTTAAGCGAGTTTAAACTTTTAAGTTTTAACATTGATGATAAATTTAATTTTATGAAATTAGTTTCAGTATTAAATGAATTTAGTTAAATATTTTTAAAAATCAATTTTCTTATTTTATTTTATGAACAAATGGAGTGTTAATCAGTCTAGCAATAGATAAGGGCACCAGCCTTGAAACTTGAAACTTGAGTAATTGAGTATTTAAAATTTTTGACCAAAAATGAAAACTGAAAAATGAACAAAAATTTTACTTTTCCTTTTTTTCAACCAAAAATTACACTTTTCTATAAAGCTTCTTGTTTTGAACCAAAAATTTTCTCAAATATGATTGACATTGAAACATGAATGAAATGAGAATAAATTCCTCAAAAATTTCTTTATGGTGTAATAGAGACACATATTAATTTTATGTGGAAAGAGAAGTTGAACGCTCAAAAAGTCATTAAAGCCGCTAGTAGTGCTTAATAGAACTTGAACCTGCAAGAAGTATATAAAAAATATTTAAGACTCAATTGATGTAGCCATACTAGATTTAATGAAATTTAGAAATTTATATTTTAAATGTTCAATTTTTATACAAACTATTATACCTTTTTAAACTTCTCATTTTCAATATTTTATAAAATTTAGTTTAAGATATAAACGTATGTAATTAAATTACGCATTACATAATACTGAAAAATGAAAATAAAGTTTGAAGTAACTTACCTATTATTTCATATATACTTAATAGCAGCAGGCCTCCACAACGATTAATTTTATCGTTATAACAAAAATTATTGCACGCATTTTTGTCAACCGCTTCTGTTGGATGTTCATCTTCGCAGTAGCATTTTGTTATTCTTTTACCTGCTTTTAAGCTGGGCAAGAAGCTTAAAATATAAGAAAATATTATTGTTTGATTCCTAAAAGAATTCTAGTAAATTTATTTTATTTTTCAATTTCATTATTAAAAAGTACAAAGCATTAATTAAAATTTAAATGAAAAATTTTATTTTAAACTGGTCGTTAACTTTGTCCAAAACGGTATTTTGTAAAAAAGTACGGTCTTAAATTAGTACGCATAAAAAAGTTAGTTTTATAAAAGGACGGTCTTATTTTTGTACGGTTTGAAAAAAGTACGGTTGATTCTAGTAAGGAATTAAAAAAAATATGGTCTTAAAAAAGTTCGGTATAAATTAAATAAAAAAATAGCCATTAAGATAAGAAATATATTATTATTAAAATTTATTTAGAAAATTAACATAAATAAGAGGGACTGTTGAAATAGAGATGGGCTAAATTAAAAAGTTACAGTTTTGATTATTCTATTGTGTTAACTTAGGAACTCCGATTTAAATACTAATAAAAAAGATTTATTTATTTACAAATAGCCTAAGGCCAGCTGTTTGGAGATCGCACGCTCTCCTTTCAGCAAAAATTAAAGCTTAAAAAATTGTTTAATACAAAAAAGTTTCAAATAAATACAGATATTAAAAAAAAAAGTGATTGATTTCATAGATGTAAAAAAAAAATTTTTTAGTTTAAAAAATTGAGGATTGATTTTTTCGGTTTGACTTCGGCTGTGTTATATGAGTTGATTATTGCTAAGATTTCTTCGTCAACAGAACTCAAGCGTAATAGGTA
>NTPY01000600.1:728643-768775 GCA_002922825.1 Brachionus calyciflorus | reverse complement strand
CATTCATAATCAAGTACAATATTTTTTTAAAAAAAACTTTTTTTTTCTTCTAACTTTTAATAAAACAATTAAAAATATAATGCTTTTTTAATTATCATTATTTTTGAAAATTAAAATTAATGCATTATCATTTATTATTTCTTAAAAAATTTAGCATTAATTATCATTAACAAAAATGTTAAAAAATGCATTAATTAATTAGCATTATTAATGCTAATTAAACAGGCCTGGGCAAAAGTATAAATCAATGTGCCAAGTATATTAATCCTTAACGTACCGTTTGTCCATTTTTCGAGATATCAAAAAATCGATAAAATTTTTGAATTTCTCGTCAAAATCTATGGTAAGTACCAACGAAAAAATGAAAAAATTCATATCACACAGCTTATGGTAACCTTTTGAAAAACAACTGATGCATTTTTTTGAAGCCGTTTATCTCTCGATAAGATTAAAATTGTTAAGTGATTCTAGAACCATTAGATTCCTCGCATTTTATATCATAGAGTGACATGTATTTTTGATAAAAAGTTTAATCATCTAATCAAAAAAAAAAGGATTAAAGAAAATTTTAAAAATTTTAATTAAAAAAATTTGATCGATTTTTATCAAAAATTCAATTGCTACAACTTTGGATCAAATTTTAACATATTCTATCAACAATCAATACCAAATCCTTGTATTCCTTGGGCTGATCTTTTAATGAGCTTTATTTTGATATATAAAATATAATCTTATAATGATGTGAATATAAAGTTTTAATAACTTTTAGAAATGTATCATATACGATACAACGGTACTTTAAGGGTTAATATTGATATACGCATTATAAGTCGATGGAAAAAGTTCGAGTCGCAGATTTTGCAAACAAGAATGAAACGAAAACGTTGCGCTGTTAAATCGATAATTGATCGGTCCCATTTTCCAATTCTAGAAACCCAGCTTTACAATTGGATAAATGAAAAAAGGCACCAAGGAATTTGTTTAAGTGGAATTTCAATTAAAATTCAAGCAATAAACATGTTTAATACAATTTATAAGAATACTCCTGAATAATCTTTAGAATTCAAAGCATCTAATGGTTGGTTTGAAAATTTCTGCTACAGGAAAAATTTGGTCTTGCGCAGCATTACGACAAGTTGCCGTGATTTACCGAAAAACTCAGTTGAAATAATTAAACAATTCGGCGAATGCCAAAAAATTGTCCATACGCCAAACATGAATTTTTCCAAGATTGTCAACATGGATGAGACAAGCATCTATCTTGATTACAGGATCATTTTACAGGATCAGCTTTAGGTCATAAACTTGACACTTTCGTTCTGATACCTCGAAAAAATGATTTGGAAAACTTCACACCACCAAATAATGTAAAGGTCAAATACAAAATCAACTCAACTTTTGACGAAAATATGATTTGCGACTATGCTAATACAGTCCTTTTTGACTATATGCGTAATAATGGATTAGATGATCTTTATCTTTTCTTAGACTCTGCCCGATGTCATCAAACATCTTTAGTCGAAAATACTTTTAGAAAATTAAACATTCGTCTAATATTTATTCCACCAAGATTTACTAATTTATTACAACCTGCCGACGTCTGCTGGAATGATTGGTATTTAAATGGTGAAAAGGCTTATACGAAATTTGGCAATCGCAAATCACCTTGTTATGTCAAATGTATTTTATGGCTGTCCGAAATTTAGGAATGATTTTAGTAGTAATGAAATTTTGAAAAGCTTTGAATCATGTGGAATAACTAGTCAATATAGTTTACATAGTTCTTTGAACTTTATTTTGAATAACAATCCATTAATATCTAATTATATTGACGATATTGACGAAAGTGATGACATTGATGCATTTGACACAAATGACGAAAATATTTTTGAAAATTTAGTTGCTTCTCCAGATTCATCTGATTCACAAGAAAGTTCTCCGACCTTTAGAGAAAGCTCATCATCATTTTCAGGAGTATCAACCCATCAACAAACACCATTAACTTCCAGTTCATCATCACATCAACAAACACCTTTGGCGTCCATAACATCAACAACTTCAAGTGATATAGCTTCATCAAGTGAATCAATATCTGATAATAGAAGTCATAGTCAAAGTAATAGCCGTACTCCGTGTACATAATTGTCATCATCTAGAGTAAATGAGAATATTACTGGAAAAATTATGGAAATGAAAAACTCGAGTTCAAGCCAACCAATTGAAATAAGCCTTTAGAATGATAATATTTCATCAGGTCAAAGTGTCTTAAAAAAAAAAGTTGGGAGATCTAGATTGACAAAAGAGCAAAAAGAAGAAAATAAAAGAAGAAGAATTGATACCAAAAATAAGAATACAATTAATAATTAATTTTTGTACAGTTTCCAGAAAATTTTTTTAAATCAATCAATTTTTAACCTAAAATATTATTTTTAATCTAATTTTTTCCATAATATCAAAAACTTTACTTTTGAGGCGGCACCAATAATTAAGATATTTAATTTTTTTAATAAAAAATAATTTTAAATTATTTAAAAATTAATTTCAATTTTCGATTTTTAACACGTCACCAAAAACCGAAAAATCAGTTTTTAAAAATGTTAATTTTAAATTCAAATTTTAGATTTTAATGCAGCACTAAATTAGGATTTTTGATTTTTAATGCCGTGATAACTTAAGGTTTTCGTATTTTAATAGCGCGTTAAATATCAAAAATTTGTATCAAGTTGCATGGGTTTAAAATTAGTCGATTTTAACATGGGATCGATGGTCACTAATGCATGCACTAAAATTTGGTATTTAACTTTTAGTGCACGCAACTATTCGCAAGGGTTTACGGTAATCGTAGCGTATGCTACTGCTACGGGTGCATTTACAAAATAAGACATTTTACGACGAGGCATAATCAATCGTTGATTGAACAGGAATACTCTACAGGACAGTCATTGATCAGATATTAAATTATTTGTTCATGGAACATGGAGCTCTAAACTTAGAATATTACTTTTGTAAATTTTAATACAATAATACACTTTCGAACAAAAATGTATTTTTCACGAGCTTTTATTTGTTTATAAATAACGATTGGTTTATTTCCGACTTGAAAAAATATTTGAATCTTATGATAATCAAGTTGGTTAAAATTAAGGCAAGAAACTGTATTGACTTTTATTTCATAAAATCAAGAAAACATTTCGTTTAAATTAGCTCGTCATTTCTTAACAACTTTAATGAAACTTATTTACTTAATGAATAAATAAAATCACAGTCTCATGATCATCCAACATTTGGAAATGATATAAACGAAATTTAAAAAAATAAATAATTTCAAAAAAAAAATTACGTTTTTGAAATAAAAAAAAATAAAATCTGAGATCATTTTTTCTTGCTTCAAATGAAAAATTAAACTTAAACCTACTTCTTCGACTTATTATTAAAATTTATGTACTCTTTTTATTTTTATATATATAATTTTTTTTTTTAAACAGCAACATAAAAAAAGAAACTTACTTGAAAACAAAATATTGAATGAAATTTCAAAATTCGTTAAAAAAAAAAATTAAGTAATAATTAAATAATGCGCAAAAAAGTTCTTCTTATGGGTAAAAGCGGCTCGGGAAAAACGTCTATGAGAGCTATTATATTCGCTAATTACATACCAAGAGACACTAGACGTCTTGGCGCGACTAGTAATTCTAAAATTTTAACAACTTTCAAATAAGCTTTCGCTAAATTCGATTTAAAAAGTCGAAGTTAATCAAACATATTTTAAATTTTTGGGAAATTTGGTGCTAAATTTATGGGACTGTGGAGGGTAAAGTCTTAGTTTAATTAGAAAATTATCAATTAAAATTTATTTTAAACAGTTTTTATTAAGACAGGATCATTTTATGGAAAATTATTTTACTTTACAGAGAGAAAATATTTTCAAAAATGTTGAAGTAATGGTCTATGTATTTGATGTAGAGAGCCTTGAGATCGATAAGGACATAATTTATTATCAGAGATGGTTAGATTTAAAAAAAATAAATAAAGTGAAATTTTATTTTTAAGATTATTTTTTTTTGTTAGTCTTGAATCACTGGCTCAACATTCGCCAAATGCAAAAATATTTGTTCTTATTCACAAAATGGATCTAATACATGATAAATACAGAGATGATGTAAAAAATAAATTAACAAGATAAATTTTTAAAACTTTTTTCTTAAAAAAATTTCAGACATTTAACAAAAGGAAAGAAGAAATATCCGCTTTTTCAAAATTTTTGGACGTAAAATGTTTCAAAACATCTATTTGGGATGAAACATTGTATAGAGCTTGGTCATGTATTGTACAAGAGCTTGTTTTAAATTCGTCCTTATTGGAAAATAGCCTAAATGATTTTGCTGATGTTTCTGAGGCGGATGAGATTTTACTTTTCGAGAAAACAACTCTACTAATTGTTTCACAGAGTTTGCGTAAAGAGAATACAGATCTAAAGCGCTTTGAAAGAATAAGCAATATTATAAAACAGTTTAAAATTAACTGCAAGTAATATAAAAATTTTTTTTTTTTTGTAAAAAAAATTAGTTGAGTTTTTTTTTTGTGAAGCCGGTTCGATACAACTTTTCAGTCGATTGAAATAAAAAATGGTAATTTAACAGTAATAATAGATGTTTTTACATCAAATACTTACATAATGGTTATTGTTACCGATCCAAATATAAGTAAATTTTAAAATCATCAAGTTCAGGAACTAATTAAATAAGTTTTGGATTTTTTTTTATAAAAGCTCCTGCTTTGACCATTCATAATATTAAATATGCACAAAAACATTTTGAGCACCTAGAGACATCTCAACCTCAAACCTTGTAAATATAGTCAAATGTAAAATTGTGTAAAAAAAAATGTACATAAAAATAATTTTTTTATGGTCTATTTTTTTTATTGTTATGAAAAAATAATGTCATTTATTAAACAATTATTTATATTTTATTATTTTTCTAATAAATAATTTTCCGGTGAAAATTCTTTATAGCTTATTCGACAGTTATTTAAACTTGTTCGACTCATTTTATTTAAAATTAATGAAATTATGAGCTTTAAAGGGGAGCTGGCGTTGGTTTTTTCTTGTTCTATGTCAGATCTTTTATAAAAAGAGACGGTGATTTTTTAAGTTATTGTTATAATGAACGACCAATCAACCTGGAGTTATACGTCGCTTAACGGACCATTTTGATAAGAAATAAAGAGGTCAATCTATATTTTCAGTAGTGATGCAGCGATTTCGATTAATCTGTCGCGGTTTTTTAAATCGAAATCGTTCGATCACTAAGTCCAATATTTCGATCAATTAAGATTGACTCAAATTTTATAATTTAGAAATTTTAATATTAAAAAAAAAAGAAAACAATATACCCATCGAATTATTCAGAGCTTTAAAAGATTATAGATCAGTAATGAGTACAATAGTTAAAGTTTCGATTTTCGGGCGATAAAATCGTCGATTAATTGAGCTAAAGTAAGAAAAAAAATCGAAGATCGGCGATCAAAAAAATCCATAATCGTTGCAACACTTATTTTCAGCAAATAGAGAAAATTTGAAAATTTTCGAATTCTTATATGATTTTTTGATATTTTATTTTCTGGTCACAACCGTTCCCAAAATCTAATATTGAGAGTCGTTTGTTATTTTTAAGTGTTCTAGGAACGAAGTTCATGACGACCGGTGGTCTTAAATTCACTTACACTGGTGATACTGAGTCATAGTAAAAACTATTAAAATATATATTTATTCAGAATATTAACCTCTTTAATAGCAGAATAAATTTATAAAAAAAATAGATATATTGTTATCGATCAAAAAGGAAAAAATTAGAGTTATATTTTCAGCAATTGTTAAATTTAAAATATTGGAATTGTGAAATTGATTTTTAGTCTGACCAAAAAAATTTGGCCAATGAGAGGGAAAGGGTTTATTGAGCAAAGATTTATATATTCGGGACGAAAAGTAATTGATTAAGGCTGAAAGTGAAATTCAAAGTATTCAACTTTTTTGGATTGGTTTATTAATATTCCATTTTGATAGAAAAGCAGTTGAAAATTTGGTTTCCAAAAATTCATTATGCTGCTCTTTTTATTTAAACCCAAGTCTTTATTTATTCTCAAATTGAACGCAAAAGAAGCTTCTATAAATGAGAGTCGACCCAATTAATCAAGAGCATATAGTCAATAGAAGCTTTATTTAAAACATTTAGAGTTTTATATATAGCATCAATATTTTTTTCTAAGCACTCTTCAATAAGATCATCAATGCTTGACAAATTATTTTGGGGAGAACAAAGGTATTGCATTACATTTCAACAATAAAAGATTCAAGTGGTTGTCCCTAAAATTCCGAAAAGGAATCAATGTCGAATTCGATATTTTTTCTGTTTGAACATTTAACCATTTTAAAAGTCTTTTTTTTGTTAATTTTTCGAATACTCAATTCGTTTTTTCTATTAGATTTTTATCTAAATTTTTAAACGTCTTATGAAAGCATCGGATAGACTGATCAGGTGATCACTTTTTTGTGGTTATACTATGATCACCAATTATGAAATCAGAAAATATTAAATTTAAAAATAATTTAGGTTTGGTTATCATTATTAGGTTTTGATTTTCCAATTTTAGAAAAGGTATTCTTTATAAAAAAACTTAACTAAAAAACTTTTTAATTTAAATTCTTAAAAATAATTTATTTATTTATTGAATAGAATTTACCTCCAAATTTGTAGAAGTAGATATAAGATTAAAGTAAATTAAAGTAGCGTTTCGACGACCACAAGCTGAGTTAGGTAGGTTTTTTACTAAATATAACGCAAAGAGATAATATTGGAATTCATTTGAATTTTTTGACTCGCACAGGATTTGTACTCCCGACCTTCTGCTTGGACATAATTGACGGTACCAACTGAGCTATCTCTTAAAAATAATGATTGTGTTGATTTTTAGGTTTTCATATTTGAAATTTAGTGATCATAATATTTATTAGGTGATCGAGGTATATTTTATTATCGATTATCATGAAACTGGTGATTAGGGTATGCCAACAAAATAAGTGATCAGCTTATCACATAACGGCAAAGAGAAATTCTTGCTCATCTGCTCATGCTCAAT
Source organism: Brachionus calyciflorus (assembly GCA_002922825.1). Classification (NCBI taxonomy): domain Eukaryota; kingdom Metazoa; phylum Rotifera; class Eurotatoria; order Ploima; family Brachionidae; genus Brachionus; species Brachionus calyciflorus. Next base: position 761,638 of record NTPY01000600.1, on the reverse strand, counting down.
GATTTATTTTTTTAATAACTTTTAAATTGAAATAGATTTTTAAATTCTGCAAAATGCTAAATTATGCAACAAACATGCCAAATTTTATTTGAAGCTCTGCAAAAGCTGTGCAATTTAGTTACGCAGTTGATTTCAATAGTTTAATATTAAATGCATTCTGTAATAATTTGCAAAGTTTTTGCAGAGTTTCAAATAAAAATATATTTTATTTAAAGTATTTTATTTTTAACTAAAATTTAAAATTTTTAGTTAAATTAAGCGTACAAGTGAAAGTGTAAAAAAAAAAATTTTTTTTAATTTAAAAAAATTACGCTACTGATACAGGTACGCCGTTAATTCGCGAGAAATGTAGTTAAATAATAAAAAATTGTACTTTTTTGGTAAGTAATGACTATTTAAATTAAATTACTAGCTTTGCTTATTTATTATGACAAATATAAAAAATTTCTTTATAAATATTATAAATGAAAAATTTTAAAATTTTCAACAACCAGCACTTAAAGATAAATCATAAAAAAATTTTCAATCACCCTCAAAATATTTTCAAACGTAATCATTAAAATTACAGTCAACTCTTATGTATTAAATCTCGTAAATTATGAATATTTCCTTTGTCTTCAAATATAAAGGCGCTAAGATTTTGATTGCTTAAACCTTTTAAAAAAAATTAGAAAACTAAGTTAAATAAAAATATTTGCTTTGAAATCGATTGAATAAAAATAACTCCCTAAATTTGTTTTCTTTTAGTTTAAAATTTTCATTTGTTATTTATGAATCTAAATAGATAAAATAAATTGCTATTTAAATACGGTTTAGGGATTAGAATGGTAAAAATTGTTGACATTTATACCTCATAAATATTACCTAGTATTTCGCAAAATTATATCAATACAAAAAGCAAAATACGATCTTTAAAATATAATACCTTTATCTGATAAAGAATCTTATGCAAACATAAAGATGTTTGAGATTTTAAATTAAATTAAAATGATTAATGTCGCCTACTCTTTCCGAAATTAAAAAGGTCCAATAGGAACCACTAAAAATTGATTTTAATGTGCTCTCAGCCCTATTGTTATAATCAAGATATATTGAAATCAGGCTACGCTTTAAGTATGCTTTAAGCTTTTTGCCATTTTTCCCTTAAGACTTTTACAATTTGAAAATATCTTAGGTCAGAGAAAAAGTTTTATTTACCTTGGTGCTTATGAGAGTTGAGAGTTTTATAATCTAATGAGAGTTTCTATTATTTATTTGTTAAAATTTTAAATTTCATATCAAAGATGCCAAAAACAACTAAGACGGCTCATCTAAATAATAGCCGTCGACATCTAGGTATGGGGTGCATATAGGAGAAAAATCTTCATTTAATAATTTCTTTATTCTTTCTCTTTAGACTTCCAGCTAAGAGTTTAGCTTCCCATTGACGATAACTCTTTTATAGAAAGTTGGTCAATTTTTCTCCTCCATTTAAGAAATTTTCCACTCAAACTTTTGGCCCAAAATAATTTCTCTCAAATGTTATAAATTAATAAGTTTGTTTAGATTGAAGATTGAAGCTAAACTCAAGTTTTTGGGCTATTGATGCCAAGTTATTGTATTTGAAACAGATTTTTATGGTAGGCGTTGGAAGCAAAATAAGCACTCAACATAATTTTTTTTGTTCTTAAATAATTATTTTATATTAATGTACAATTTTTTAAATATTAACTTTTCTTTAATATTTATTTTATAATTAATAAGTTTTAGTCTTAGAGGTTTACAAGTGACAAAGAAGCCAAATTCTTCCTATATTTAACTTTTAAGTGTCTTGTATGTGTTTGCAAATGCATTATTTTTTACCTGAATCAAATGAAAAAAGATGAAGTTTAGGTCAATAAAAAAAAATGAATAAATAGGGAAAATTACTAACGGGAAATATTACTAATGGGAAACTTTTTATAATAGGCGCTTTTCCAAATCGCATTTATCAGTTATCATTTTTTTCAATTTAATTCAAATTAAATTCATTATTTAAATGTAAAAAAATTTGGATCTATAGCGATTGATTTAATGGTCACGTAATAGCTCCCAACAAGTCACATATTGCAATAGACCAAAAAATATTTTTTTAAAAATTAAAAACTTTTTTCCACATGTTTAATGCTGATTTTTCAAGTTCAATTTTAAAAATTAAATCCAGTCATTAACTCTGTAATAATCAATTTGTCTGTGATAATAAAAATATTGAAAATTTCCATTTTTTAGCCATACATTGAATTCTCGATTATCGAGACATGAGACTTTTTGAGTGAATTTTTGTTTCCCGAATTTTTCAAATCTTTTTAGATGTTAATCAAATATAGAGACAAAATTATCGAGACTCGTTTTTTTGCTTTCCAAACGAGTATAGATAATCGAGGTTTTCACTGTACATGGCTTAATGGTAATCATCTAAAATTTGTTTTCTAAACCTTTTTTGAGTCTCAATATCAAGTCTATCAAAAAATTTTCAATTAGCATCAATCGATTCTTTTTACTGTTCAATGGATCAATTCAGAATTTAAATGATGTTTAAATGAAGAAGATTTAAAGAGTAAGAAGAATTTCTTTTTTTTTTTTAATACTTTAAAATAAGAGATTTTGTAATGAATTATTAAAAAGATCTTAAGAATTAAAACTATAATCGTTAAAATTAATTAAATTTATAAGTTTTAATCTTACAGATGGATGCTTTATTATTTTTTGATTTTATATTTTCAAAAAATAATTTTAAATTTAAGATTAAAATTTTTAGCAATAAAATTAAATTTATCGAAAGCTACTTTATGTCATTTTTAATTTAGAGAAGTTGCAAATTTTTCAAAGAAAAAGTCCGAATGACTTTTAGGATTAATCTAATGAGCGCAATCAAAAACTGTTTGAAATTTAAGGATTTTATTTTGTTGGTCCGAAACTTGGATACAAATGATATTTAAATTTTTGTTTTGTTTTGTTTTTTTTTTCTATGAAATTCAAAACTTTATTTATTAGCCTGTACTAAAGTTATATCCAGTTTTTCATATTAGAAACTAAAGCTCTAAAACCAGATAAATTTTGATTAACAAAAGTAAAAACAAATAGCAACAACAACAACAACACAAAAAAAAAAGAATCAAGAGCTTTTTTAATCTTAAAATTTATATAAAAAATGAACTCTTCTAATTCATAATTCATAAAAAATCGATTTCAAAACAAAAATTAAAATTTTTTTTTTAAATTATAAAAAAAAATAAATTTTAAAATTTGTATACCACTATTTGTGTATTGAAATTTGTAGTTTTTGTTTCTACGAACGAGTTTTTTTAAAAGTTTTCGCACTTTCTAGGTTAAAAATTGTTTCAAAAGAAAAATCCAGTTATTTTTTTTCTTTTTTTTTTTTGAGGTGATTTGCAATTCTTCAATTTCAAGTCTCTTCAAAAATAAAATTTATTTTTTAAATAATTTATGATTTACGTGGATTATTTTTTATTTTATTTTATTTTTTTCTTGAATTCTTCATACTTAGCCTTTTTCTATTAGAAATAGTAAAATACAAATCAAATCTAGAAACCGTATTTAAAGAAAAAATTATAATTTAAAAGAAAATTCTAAAAGCTTAATTTAAAAAAAAAAAAATAATTTTATTTACTAAAAAATTTTGGAAAATTTTTCCCTTCTGTCATTTAGTTTTTCAAAAAAATTACGTAAAAATATATACCACCAATACAAAAAACAAAATTCTCTCTATTAACTTACAAAAGTTAAAATGAATTTAAGAGAGTAGTTAAGTTAATAAATATTTGAAGAAGAAAAAATTTTTTGTTGTCACCTCTTTTAAACCAACCGCTTCTGATTGGAACATTAGACGGTTGTGAAATCTCAGATATGTTATTAAGGTTTGTAAAGAGCTTTTTAAAAAAAACCTTTCTAAAAATTAACGTTTTAATCTTAAGTCGACTAACTTAAAATGATTTTAGTATTAGCGTTTAATCTCGATTTTATACCATTGTTTTAATGATATAAAACCCTGTCATTAATTACGAGTTCTTGGTATCAATGACATGCTAAAATCGAGGTAATACGTTATGTTTTTTTTCAATCAAAATTTGTTGAGGTTTTTTTATTAATAAAATAAATGTAAATAAATGTGTGTAAAATTGAAAAAGTGTATTTATTCAGATTTATATTTTTTACCAAATTTCACCTTTATTGGTAGAAAATATAAGGAATTTTTAAAGGCAAATAATAATTACGGTTTGTTTTTTAAGCCTGAAAGAGTAAACAATTAAAAAAATAAAAAAGTCAAAAACATAGATTTACTAAATTAAATTTTCATTTTTGTCATCCAAAGTCTCTGCTACCTTATACTGAAATTTAGTTTTTTTGATTAAATCTTACATCATTATGTAAACAACTATATTCTTAAATAATAGTGTGTTTTTCAGGAGTCCAAAAAAAAATAGTTTAAAATACTAATAAAAATTCGTAGTGAAATTTAAGAATCAAAAAAGTTTTAAAAAATACCTCACTTAAATACCACTTCAAGGAATAAGAGAAAAAAAAAGGAAAAGTTTTTGTTTTTGTGTAAAATTTTGTCAGAGAAAAATATATTTATATAATTTTTTTTGTACCTCGAAGAAATTAGTAAAAATATCAAAGTCTTAGAAAGCAAGTTAGGATTCATGTTTTAACGACCTGGAAAATTCTAATCGTCGTTTATCTTAAAAATTGAATTCGTTTCATTTATTTATAAAAAAAAATTTTTCTTAGAAATAATAGCAAAAAACTTATTAGGATTTTAAACGAATCCGAAGACCTAAAAAAAGAAAAAAACTAAATTAAAAAAGAGCAAACAAAGCAACAAATATTATTTTGGATATTTTGTTGGTCGATATAAAACTTGAGAAAATAATTTTTAATATTAATTTAAAGTTATTTTTTCGAATAGCCTTTTAATTGATCTAATCTTTTGGGTACATCAAAATTTGGGAAATTTTTGTATTCACAAATATTACGTTTTTGTTAGTTCAAGAAAAATAAATTAAAATGTCAGTTTTCGTTATTTTCTCTCCAAATATTTTTCGTAATACATTACAAATAACTGCGGCAGTAAATTTTAAAGTTTTAACACATGCATTAAACACGTAAAAACCAATTGTTTTTTTTTTCTTCTATTTTTTTCAATAAGCAAATGCCACTTATATACCTGAAATTTTTTTTGTAAATTTAAAACAGCAATAAAAATGTAAAAAAATTTAGTATTTTTTAAGGTTTCTAATTTTTATTCTCAAAAAAATTTAAATTCGTGAAATGAAAAATTTTTTCTAAATAGTTAAAGACACAAAGAAACTGTAAAAGTATCCATTTAGAGAAGTTTTGGTTCAAATAAGGGTCCGTAGCTATTTCGTAACAAAAAAACTGGTTTGCTACAAATACGGATACGTCGTTAATTCGCAAGAAATGCAGTATTTTTTTTGTCCGATTTCAAGTCTGTTTTGCTCTGTCTTCTTGATAAAAAATCGAGTTTTTGATAATTGTCCGGAGCCATAGCGAAGCTTGTCTAATTTACTTCCGTTTAATTTACCTGGAATCTGAACAAAAATTAATTTGGAATCTCAAAGCATTTAGAATTTTTCGATGTTATTTTTCTATTTCTAAAAAATTAAATTCTTATTTTAATTTTTATAAGTTATCAAAGTTTTTACTTAATTTTATATTAAAAGATAAAAAGTATGGAAAAGAATTAATTTACCGTTTATTTGTAAACTAAAGGAAGTGTACAGCATTAGACATAAGCTTATAGCAAACATTTTAAAAATGTATTACGGTCTAGGGTCAGTATTATATTTATTTGGAATCACTGTAAAACCAGTTCTTTAATTTGTAGATAGCGTAATTACTCGCTAATAATGACATGTCATTATACTTGAGTACTCGACTATAGTGACAGGGTCTTATAACATTAAAACGACGGCATAATGACATGTCATTATTAGCGAGTAATTACGTTTTTTATTTTACATGATATAAATGACTCACATTTGCCAATGAAAAAAATAATTGATACTTTATAATCAATTAAATTTTATTTTTTATTAAAAAATTTTTTAATTTATTTTTTTGTTTTTCTAAATAGAATATACATCTAAAAAATGAGTAAAGTCTTTTTTGTTGGTTTCTTTTTTTTTGTTGCTAGCACTATAGCATTTATAGTTGCTATTTTAACGCCTTTTTGGATAATAAAATCGAATCCGTTCTATCGTGGTATTTTCGAAGTATGTGAGAGAAAAGTGGCAACTCAAAGTGAAATAAGAAGTTGTGGCTATATATTGACCTATTCGGACAATTTATTTATCAAAATGAATAGGTTCGATTATGCAATAGCATGTGCTTCTTTGTCAATTGCAGCTGCTTCATTAAGTATTATACTTCTTTGGGTATCTGGACTTCATATGTGCCTTAAAGATAAACTAAATGAATACAGAACAATTCGTTTAAGATTAGTCGAAATCTTAATAGCTGGAACTTTACTCATTGGTTTGTTTAAATAAAAAAATTAGACTGGAAAAAAATTATTTTTTTAATTTTTATTTTCTAAAGATTTTTTGACAATAATTATTTGGGTAGTTATGTTAGCTAAAAATTTGGACTCAAATAATGTAATTACAACAAATGAAATTGGTTGGTCACTTTGGTTGGCAGTCGGATCAACTGGTGGTTATTTAATCTCTTTAGTTTTGTTTTGTATTCATCGAATCGATTTGGGAGCTTTTTTTGGTAAAAGAGATTCGCAATACAACGAATCAAGAGAAAATTTGCAAAGATTTTAATTTATTTAATTTTTTTTTATCATAAAAATTAAGAAAATACTAAAAAACAATGGTTACAAAATTCCACATGTGAATAACAAAACAAACAAACAAATAACAACATTCGATTCTTCATAAATACTAACCATGTTTTAGTGATAAAAATGAAGATGTTCTTATAAAGAAACAAAAAAAAAATATATATTTGGTTTTTAATTTGGACAAGAAAAAAGCTAGAAATAATCCATTAAGCTTAAATTAAATTGTGTAAAATAAATTTAAGTTGTTTAATTATTTTCGTTATTCTTTTTTCAATCTTTTAATTTTAATTTTACAAATGATCAACTTTTTTTTTTAAATAAAGAGATTAAAAAACTTCAACTTGATTTCAATTAGACTTATTGCATCTTAAAATTTAAAGATAAATCTAAAAACATAGAAAAAAATGAGTTCTTTTTGCACACAAGAGTAGTTTCATAGAGAGCAAATCCTCAAAGTTCGAGTTTTTTTCCTTTTTATTAGCTTTTGTAATATTTATCGTTTAAACTTTAAGCTAACTTTTTGAACGGATTTTCAGATTTCGAAAACTCCAACATTTTCTCTACAATTCATGGAAATCTATTAGAATAACGGGTAAGTCATAATGTTTTGAAAAAACTTCGAAAGTTAATAAAAATATGTTAAGATAATCAGAACTTAATGAAATTTTGTAGTTTTGTAACCAATTTTGTTAACTCTAATTTTTTTGGGTTGTGGTTTTTCTACTACTTCTCTGAAACTTTTAAGTAATTTTTTTTTCTTACGAATTTTTTCATCGGTTTCTCCTTTATTTAGAATTAAAATCGTCATAACCTAAAAATTAAAAAAAAAAAATACATTTATTCATTCACATCACTGAGCATTAAAATCCGTATATTTAAATTCAAAAATCAAAACTTGTCGTCAGTACGTTGTCAATCCGTACTTAACAAAAGACTATAGTCTTTTTTGTTTAATTATTTTATATGGGTTATAAAAAATAAAGGAAATTAAACAGGAACTTGCCAAAAAAATCATAGTGGAAATATTTGACTTTATTTTTAAATGAAAAATCAAGTCGAAAAATAAATTTTTTTAATAAAAAATAACGATCTTTAACAAAAACGGTATAACTTTAACAGTAACTGATTATTCATCGAATTTCCATATTTTAACAGTACCATCATCACTACATGAAGCTAACAAGTTATTTTGTACCGGATTCCAATCAATACAATTACAATCTTGACAATGTGCATTTTCTTTATGCTCTAACAATAAAAGTGTCGGTTCGTTCGGATCACTCGATTCATTTTCTTTAAAAATATGTATTGAATTATCAGCTGATGCAGTAGCGATTAAATTATTAGTCTTTGACCATTTAACACTGTAAATTGTTCGATTATGAAAACCACTTATTGTCGAATAACAAGACCAAGAACTTTTATTTTTTTCTTAACAAAAAAAATTAAATAAAATTTTTGAAAATAATTATTTTTCTGTATATTTTTTTTACTTTCAGGATCTTCTTTCCATAATTTTAAAGTTTTATCATCACTACATGAAATTAATCTAGTTCCTTCTGGATTATAATCACAACTCCAAACAGTTGATTGATGTGACTCTAAAGTCTCTGTATTTATCCAGTCATCTACATCTTGTTGATACATTTTTATACTGTTATCATAACTTGAAGATACTAATATCTTTGAGGATAAATTGTTTTATACTTTTTTAAAAAGAAGTTGTTGGTTGATTTTCTTACGTTTTTGTGAGGATGCCAAAGTACATGTTTTACGTCTTGAGAGTGACTAGTTAACACTGAGCTACACTCATATTCTTCATCTTCACTTACATCCCATACCCAAACACTACGATCTCTTGAACACGATGCCAAAAAGCTACCATCTATTGACCATGCTGTACATTTAACTTCATTTTCATGACCCTCTAAATTGGCTACAATCTCAAAGTCGAAGTCATTTTTTTGCTTCCAAATTATGATTGTTGTGTCAAAACTAGCTGTTGCTAATTTTTTTCCGCATGGACTCCAACTAACCCATCTAATTGTACGACTGTGACCATCTGATAATTTTGCTCTACATGTCCACTGATTGGCTTCTTCTCCATTTTGACCTTTTTGAGACCATATTCGAACACTATGATCGCCACCACATGAAGCTAACAAGTTGCCTTTTGGATTCCAAGCGACACACCTTTTATCAAAAGTTTAATTTTTAAATTTTATAGAAAAGCCCGATAAATATTTAATCTAAAAAATTTATTATAAATTAAAATAAACTCAAATGCGGAAATTAGAGAAATCTTGATTTTATTATTTATATACATAAAAAGACCTCTTCAAAACTCTATGGTGAAAGCTATTTAATAGAGTTAAAAATAAAATCTCTGAATAAACGAAATTCCTTAAGATGGTAAAGTTTAGGTTTAAGTTTTTTTTATTCTTAAATGTAAATTTAAAAATTATACTTACCAAACCATGTCATCATGTCCGGCAAGAGTAGTGACTAATTTAAGCATAATGTTTTCTATGTAAGAAAAAAATTTAAAAAATTATCTTCACTTAAAATTAAAATTAAAAATTTTTTTTACAAAATTCACCTAGGCGAGTAAGTGAACTTTTTCTAACGAGAAAAATAAAAGAGACTTAAAAAAAATTAATATATTTTTTATTTTTCCGTATAAATTTTAATTCAATTTTAAATTTTATTATAATCTCAAATTTTAATCTAATCTCAAAGTAAGACGTCCAGTTGTACCGGTGTTATTAATAACGTCATGATGAGCTTTGTTTGCTTCTTGAATCGAGTAAAAATGACCCATTACTGGACGAATTGATTTTTGCTTTATTAAAGCGTCAAGATGGTTATACATTAGATGAAAGTCTTCTTCATCTGAAGTGAATAATGTAACTCCTGTGACAGAAGTCTCTTTAGCCATTAAAAATCTTGGATTCATTTCAATAGCACCTCTATTACCTACAACCATTACTCTACCTTTTTTCCATTTTAAAATTTGAATATCATTCGCCAAATTTACATTAGCAAGCATTTCTATTATGATTTCTAAACCTTCCGGATTTAAGGCTTTTATTTTATCCATGTATCCTTCTTCTCTATGATTGAAAACATAATCTGCACCCGTCGTTTTAACTAATTCTAAACCAGCTTCGGAGCCAGCTGTACCTATTACTCTAAGACCTTGAGATTTTGCTAACTGTACACAAGCTAAACCTACTGCACCTGATGCACCATGTATCAAAACAGTTTCGCCTGGTTTAGCATGGCCTCTTGAATTAGAAAAAATATTTTTTAATTATTTTTGACAAATATGATTTTTTAAAAGACTTTTAATTACTTCAAAAACAACGCTCTATACGCCTAATTAATTAAAATTTAAAAAAAATTTTTTTGAAGTTTTCAATTTTATCACAAATTTACTGTAAAATATGGAATTCCAAGAGCAGATCCTTCTTCGAATGATAATGAATCGTCTAATTTGAATGTATACATAGGTTTGCTAATTGTGTATTCAGCATAGGTGCCGGAATCTGAATTACATGTAAAAACTCTGTCTCCAACCTTTTATGAAATTAATTCAAGATAAAAAAAACTGTCTATTTTTAAAATTCTGTTGAAAACTTCTAATAAAAACAATTTCTATTTATTAAAAATTTTGAAAAGACGAAAAGGAAATAATTTATTTCCATTTTGTTGTTGATTTTATTTAAATATTGAGTATTGAACACAAGGCACTAGTTCATTTCTGAAAAATATTTTTTTTATAATTTACGATTATTATTGTTCTAATATTTGCATTAGCTATCAGAAAACTCTAGAACTAGAGAAAATTTTAACTAGTATATTAATTATCACGAATTTCAATTATAAAAGAAAATCAAATTCGTATATTATCGTATATTAGAAAAATAAAGGGATCATTTGAGATCAGAGTTAATGAGTTGAGTTTTTATCATTACTTGAGTCAAATGAGGATCGTTTAAAGAACCTACAAGATCGAAAAAATGTTCAAAAAGAAAATTCAAAAAAAATAAAAAGGAATCTTACTTCTTAATGAATCTTTTCAAGACCCTTTTATGGATGAGAATTCCTATCAAAAAAAAGGTTCATGGGTATTTTAACATCTTGAAGAATTAGTGTTTAAACTACTTAAGGGTCTACTTTTGGTGAAATAAAATGATAGAGAATTTATTTAAAAGCTAAAAATTATATTGGTTCTACATTTAAAGGACATAAGGAAAATTAAATTAATTATCAAGTAATAAATAAATTTTAATGTATTGACTGTAAAATATTAGAAAAAATAACATCTCAACAACTTTAAAAATATATTGAATTTAAATAGGATATTTAAAATAAGCTTACTTTGAAATTTTTGATATTTTTTCCAACTTTAGTAATCACACCAGCTGAATCACCACCGGGTGTGTACGGTAAAGCAGGTCGTCTACTATGCGTACCAGACCTGATGTAAGTATCAACTGGATTCACACCTGCAGCATGAACACGAATTTGAATCTTGATAGAAGGGGGGTGTATTTAGGGGTGGGGTTAAAAAAAAAAATTAATTCTTATAAAAGAAAAATTTAATAACTTGATCATCATTTGGCTCTGGAATCGGTATACTAGTTTCATATTTACAAGCCTCTGGACCACCAAATTCATGAACCAAAATTCCTTTCATCATTTTTAAAATATCTAAAAGATATTATTTCAAAATCAATAAAAATGTGGGAAATTTTTTTTAAAAAATTGACGCCAACTGTGAGAAAAATTGAGAGAATTGAAGAGACTTCTCGAAGACTTCAACAACATTTTTAATAAACTTTTTTTATAATGAGAGAATTAAACTTAATTGAAACTTGATCAAATGAATTTTTATTTAATAAAAAAAAATATTGCAATAACTTGCAACTTAATTTATTAAGAAAAAAAAATTAAATAATTTAATTCCATGAAAAATGCTCTACAAAATGTTAAGTAATATATTTGAACCAAAAATTCTCAAAGAACCTCAAATAAATAGAAAAAAGTTCACAAAAATTTTTTTTTATTTTAAAATTTGCAATCTAGCTCTTAATAAATATTATCGTGCAAACATAATCATAATACCATCAAGCAAGAGATGAAAAAAAAAAACGAAGAAAAAAATCATAATTTTGATTATATTGTCTTGTTGTTTCAATAATCTAAATTTTATTTCTAATAATTCTCATTAAAAGCATTTCCTTAAACACCTCAGTAAGTTTTTTTTTAAAATAAATCTACAAAAACTTCTCATCTTTTACATGAAATTTTAACAAAAGACTGATCTTATGTTATTTAGTAATTTTGAAATTAAATCTTTAATAAAGCTTCTTTTTTTTCTAGCGTTTTGAGATAAAGAATGATTTATTTATTTGGAAAATAAAGGTTCTATAAATTTTTGACGCAAACAGTAGTGTTTGGATTTTCGTTTTTTATATAATCGGTGTTAATTTTGATAAATTTACTGTATGTTTAACTGAAAAAAATGAGAAATATGTCTGGAAATTCAAAATTTCCACGAATTTTAGAATTTCGACCACAAATTCGAATTTCCCGTTCAAGAAAACCGCCGTATATAGATTTTGTATTTTTCGAAAAAAAATATCTTCGGCCTTCTTATCCCCAAGTTTTATAAAAAATGGAATATTGCTTCACGGTTTAGCCAAATATCTCTACTTCATTTTTAAGAATCGTTTATAATAACCATAAATTCTTAAAGTCCATATTCTAATATACAAAATGGTAAGTTGAGTTTAAGGAAAAAATATTTTTAGAGTGTCTTTTACCATGAAAAAATAGGAAAAATATCCATTTTTATAATGAAATCGAATCTAGTGAAAAAAATACCCATGATACATATTTTTTATCACAAATTTTTTGATAGCTATCAAATCTAAGATGATTGAACCATGGTAAGTTCTATCTAATATCAGAATCATATAAAAAATTTTAAACCTCATCCTATTTTCTGAAGCTTTCAACCGAATAATTAAGTCCTCGTAATTTGATTACTTAATTTTAAAGCTCAACCTTTTTTGTTATATTATTCGAAGAATTTATTAGTTAAAAATTAGATTTAAAATTTCGAATTTCTTTTTTCCTTCTTTTATCTAAAAAAATTCGGCTAATCAGCAAGCTAACTATTTAAAACTTATTTTCTCATTATAGATTAAATTCGCATTTGCTTTTTTTATCTTATAATAGGAATTCATGTTGATATAAATCTTTTGCAATAAAATAAAATGATCTCTGCACTTAAGCGTCTAGTCACCACCGATTCCAATTCGTCCAATTTACCAAATAATAATAATCCACAAAACAATTTAACTACTTCAAATCAAGTGAATAAACTAGCTCAAAATGCTTTAGCGGCAACTTCTCTAATTAACAATGGAATGCAAATGATTTCACAGTCATTGCAAAAAAAATTCTCTCGTGGTGTTAATTATAACAGTAAGAATCAAAAAATTCAACCATTTATTAGACTAAAAAAAAAGATTTTATTTTTAAGTGAAAATTGTTATTCGCGGTGATTGTAACGTTGGCAAGACATGTTTATGGCTACGATTACAAGGTCAATCATTTAAAGAAACATACGAATCGAGTGACGAAATAAAGGTAGCTAATATTCAATGGAATTATAAAACCACAGATGACATTGTTAAAGTGGAGATATGGGACGTAGTTGATCGTTCTAAAAAAAAACGTAACTTGTTACAACAACAACGAATATCGAGTTCAAATACTCTTAAATTTGATCATTCGTCAATTGAGGCACAAGTCCCTGTTGAAGCGTCTTTAGATGCAGAATTCATTGACGTGTACAAAAACGCCAATGGATGTATTCTCATTTATGATATTACTAAACAATGGACATGGGACTATATCGAAAGAGAACTTCCTAAAATACCTAGTCATATTCCTGTTTTAATAATTGGTAATCATAGAGACATGCATCATCATCGAACAGTTGATGAACTCAAATGTAAATATTTTTTAGAGTCACTCAACAGGTAAATAATAGAATTTTTACTGATAAAAAAATTTTTAAATTAATTTTTAATCTCTTTTGTATCAGTTTAAATGACCATTCTTACATTTTTTTTGCTAATTATTTTTAAAATAATATTAGTTTTCTCTTTAGACATCAATTTTGAGTGTCAGTTTTTCAATTTTTTCTAAAATGGGCTCTAAATTCATTAAGACTAATTTTGGGTAGCATTTTCCCAATTCTTTTACGCCTAATGTCAGCTAATTAGTCACTGTACTTGTTGATTAAAATTCTCGACCAATTTCCATTATAAAAGTCTTTTTGGCCTAATCAAAGGATCAATAGCTTGTTTTAAACTCATAATTGCGTGACATGAAGAGTTTTTCTTGGAGCCGAATTGTTTATGATGATAACGGTGATATTTGTTCAATCTTTGAAGTAAAATAGCTTCGCATATGTTTGATAATCTGTTTATCATTAATTCAAAAACATTTATTTAAATATTTGTTATTCGAATAATTTAATCGCTTGAGTCATTTAAACAAATTGTTTTGTTATTTTAAAGTTACTCAATTAGTTTCTTAATATTCTCTCCAAAATCAATCTGAATCTTTCGTCAAAAAATAATTCTTCAGTTTTTAAATTTCATGACTCTGCCTTCTTTTCTTAGCCTTTGATATTTCATTAACTTTTTTAATTACTTGTTTTGCCGAAGTAATCATTACATAATATGATTTCAAAAAGTTTTATTTTAAGTTTATTTTGATTAAAAAAAATTAAAATTTTTAGGGGTAGCCTAGGCTCAGCAGTTAGATACACTGAAACTTCAATGAGAACGGGCTATGGTCTATCATATTTGTACAAATTCTTTAACATTCCATTTTTACAACTTCAAGTAGGAAATCGAAAAAAAACTTTTTAATTTCGATTTAAATAAAATTTTTTTCTAATTACAAGAGAGAAAATCTAATGCAACAATTAGAAATAAATGCTAAAGAGACCGATGCTATATGTGAGGAACTTCAAATAATGGAAGAGAATACCGAAAATGACTATGAGCAATTCATCGAAAACTTAAATTCAAAACGACGCCAACAACAGGAAGAAAACGCAAAAGACATCCTCAAAAATGCATTAACTATTGAACAAGCAAGAAAAATAGCACTTGAAAAAGAATCCGCATTAGCTCTAGCCAAACAAAAAGCTGAAGCTCAATTAAGCGAACCAAAAAAGGTCATAAATAACATCATAAATAAAATAAACACTAAAGTCCAACAAAATATTCCACAACCCCAACAAGTTTCAATGTCAGTAACAATTGATCCCAATCAAAAAATCACCCAAAATCAAGGCTTAACAAACTCTAATTCAAAAACGCCGATTCATATAAATCTTGAAGAACATGACGATGAATTTAATAAATTTTTAGATGATACTAAACAAGAAATGACTAAACTAGACATAAATAAACATGTCGCGAATGATGAAGATGATGAGGAAAATTTAAATAATCCAATGGTCGCGGCTTATAAAGAAGAAATCGATTCATCTGATGAAGAAAGTGCTAAGAATCAAAAAATTACAATAGAGAATTTCAATGAAGACGAATTTGAACCAAGTAAAATTATTGATCAAAAAGAAGAATTTTCAAATTCAAAAATGAAAAGTCATGATAGTAGTAGTTCGAATGTGAGCTCAAATATAGGCGCTAACTTGGGGCAAAAGTTGAATACAAGCTTAAAAAATGTGTCTAATTTTGATTCGTATTCAACTGCTGGCTCAATGTCGATTGTCAATTGTGATAATACAAGTCAAGCAAGTTATTCAATGCCTTTAATAGAGGATCAAGGTATCAAGCTATCTAATGATGATTTTGAATTTTTAGAAAGAGTTTCAACTGAAAAAAAGCCTAAAAGTAAGAGTAAAAAATCATCATCTAAAACAAACGATGAAACTACAGACGAAACTAAGAGTAGAACGAAAAAGAAAAAATCAAAAGTAAAAGATTCAGATGATTTTTTAGAATCGAGTGAAGAGAAAAAAGAGAAGAAAAAATCGAAAAAGAAAGACTCATCGAGTAAATCTAAATATAAAGCTGTCAAAAGTGAAGATGATGATTTGGATGAATTTGGTAGTGGAAGTGTCAGTATTAAACGAGATTTAGACTATGAAGAATTGTGATAAATTTCAAAAATTTTTATTTTTATCATCTAACAAACAAATTTTTAATGTTCAATATTTTTTTTTCCATTCTGTTTTTATAAAGGTTCTTTTAATTTTTATTTTTTTTTTCAAGTCATATTTTATCTTTTATTGAATGAATCTAAAATAATCTTTCTCTTTTAGAAAAGCAAAAAGTAAAAGTGAAACTAGTCTGTTTTAAACCGTTTATTTAATTTTTTTTGAAATAAAATATTTAAAGTTTTTTTTTGTTAATTTTAAAGACTTATTATAAGATATCGATAAGAATCTTATTTCTTCGAATTAAAGATAGGATTGGCATTTTTAAAAGCCTTTAATTTAAAAATTGTTTCTAGAATTTCCGAAAAAATTTAAAATGAATTGATTCTTATTTAAGAAATTACCAAGTTATTTTAACAATATTGATAATTTTAATCATTTTTTCAAAGAAAAAAAATCATTACAGTCAGATTTTGTCAACGCTCGATTTTTTTAATGATTTTGAAATAATGCTTTTAAATTTAGTTATAAAATTTGTTAACGTTTTGGGCGTTACTGAGACAGCTTACAAAATCGAGGCCTTAATGTATAAGATCCTCAAAAATCCTAAGTTTTAAAATTTTATTTTGAAGAATCTTATCTTGATATTTTTTTAAAGTTTTGGTAAGAATGTCAAATTTTTAAAAAATTCAAATATAATCCCTTTTTTCTTTAATTCGAGTAATTTTTCGGATAACTGCGATCTTCAAGAACACAAGTTTTTATAAAAAAAAAAGTGGTCAAAAACAGCGTTTCAATTAGTATTACCAAGAGGTAATGATTTGGTTAAAAAAATATTTCTTACTTTACTTTTACCATAATTTCTTCTGAATATATCGAAATTAATTTCTTTTCGAAAAACATACATTCATTAAATGATATTTATTTAGAAACATTGGGTGTTAGACGTTAAGAGAGGAAGTGTTTTAGGGTCTATTGCGTTATGTGAACCAGTGTTCACATAATAGGTGAACCAACTTACCCAACCTAAATAGGTGAACATTAATAGGTGAACTCTATTTTTAAGCTCAATCTTCGTTTTTTAACATAAAATATTATCAAAATCTAATTTAATCCCTGCTTTTTCTGTTTTCGATTACGGTTTCGCTGTTGTCATTACTTTATCAAAGTAAATTTTTTCTACTTTTTTTAAGTGATCATAATTTTTAATAGGTTATCACTTTTTATTTTAGGTGAACACTTTTTGTTTTATGCGATCATTTTTAAATTTTTTTTTATCTTTTTGTACACATATTCCAGGATCACCTAATAAGTGAACACTAATGTTCACCTATTTAGGTTGAGTAAGTTGGTTCTCCTATTATGTGAACCAGTGTTCACATAACGCAATAGACCCGTGTTTTATATGTCAAGATCTCAAGAGGAGTGTTAGTGATATTTAAAAGACTTACTCGTCGTCTGTTTAATATCGCCTAACACATAGTCAAAAATTTAAGAATAAGACAAATAAAATAGAACATTAATTTCAATGAAAGTTGAATTTTAAATTCCTTAGTTACCTGTATAATTTGAAAATGAAAATTCAAAAAAAAAATTGTTTTTTTTTAAATTAAATTTTTTTTTGAAAAATGGAATTATTTCCAATTTACGATGAAAATTCGAAAATATCCAAAAATTTATGGTATTCGATAAGTGCTCTAGGCGATTCGCCTTTAATGAGAGTTGGCCATACAATAGTTCATAAAAAATTTAACTCCGATTCAAAAGGTAAATTTTATATTGTAGGTGGTGCTAATCCATCAAATTCATTTAACGATGTCTACACTCTCGATATGGACACACTTAGCTGGGATAAATATGATGAAGATTTAGAAAATTTCCCGAAAGGTAGATATGAACATTCCTGCATGCTACACGATGATTCAATTTATATTTTTGGTGGTTCCAATGAAGATGGATCTCTAAATGATGTTTTTAAGATAAATACAGATGAAAACAAAATTGAAAAAATTTTAAATTCCAGTACAAATTGTCCCACTCCTCGCACGATTCATGTTGGGGCAAATTTAAAAAATCAGTTAGTTATTTTTGGCGGAGGCATTGAAGGAAAAAGTCCTATACAAGATAAAAAAGTCTACATCTATAATACTTCGAGTAATAAATGGATAGCTTTGAGTATTAATGGTAAAAATCCAGAATATAGACAAGGTCATCTAATGATTGGTCATGATGACTCTGAAATATATTTACATGGTGGAATGAACGAAGAAGGGATCTTTGACGATTTTTGGGTTTTAAACTTGAAAAAAATGACTTGGGCACAAGTTGATCAGGATCAAAATAACCGACCCAGTGGCAGAGCAGCCCATGGAGGTATAAGTGTAAATAATAATTTGTATATTTTTGGAGGTATTGGTGAGACGGGTTTAGCTTTAGATGACCTATGGAAATATGATTTAAGTAATTTGAATATATATTTAAAAAAAAACAAGACTTAAAATAAATTATTTGATTTTAGATCAAAATCAGTGGAGTTTAATTGAAATATTTGGTTATAAACCACCGAGTCGTTTGGATTTTGCGTATTGTAAAGCCACTTTTAAAACATCGGACAATGATGAGGAAAATGAAAATGAAGATAATTTAAAAGTTGAAAGTGAAAAAAATTTTTTTGTTATACATGGTGGTATGGATACGGAAGGAAATGTTTTTGATGATATTTTTATGATTAGTTTAGAATAATTTTTTTTTGTAATAAATATTTCAAAAAATTCAAAATCTATCGGTTGACTCTAGTCTTTATTTTTAAATTGCCAAACAAGTTTTTCTTTAAACAAAATTTAAAAATTATCAAAATATTTTGCAAAATTTGATTCAAGTAAATTCAACTCCCAGACATTATTTACTATTATTAGGGGTTGATAATCGGCAAAGTAAAATTTTTGCTCATTTTTCAATTTTCATTTTTGCTCAAAAAATTTAAATACGCAATTACTTGCACGCTGAAATTTTAAAGAGCCAATTCTTTTTTAAACACATTAAATAAATATTATTTGAAAGCTTTTAATAAAAAGGATTGGCTCTTTAAAATTTCAGCGTGCAAGTAATTGCGTATTTAAATTTTTTGAGCAAAAATGAAAATTGAAAAATGAGCAAAAATTTTAGTTTGCCTTGATAATCGATTAAGAAAATTTTGATATTATCGGCTAAATATTAATTCGATGAAATTGTAACTCGATCGACATAAAGCATAAAAAGAATTAACTTTTTCGAAAAATAAATCCTTTTACGAAAACTTTTCAATATTGCGATTAACAATCGAGAAAGTTTAGGCGAAAAATTAACTTCTTTAGATTACTTATACTTATTTCCAACACCATAGATAAAATTTCACCACGGCCTTTTTTAAAGCCATGAGGAAAAATAATTTATTTCAATTATAAAATCGATAGGATAGATCTAAGTTAAGATGATATTAAAAAAATAAAAAAAAATTTTTTATTAATTGAAAAAATATATAAAGATTTATAAAAAAAGAATTAATAAAAATTGCGCCTAAGAATGCTTTTTTGTTAATATGGAAAAATTAGCGATTCTTGCAACCTTATAAAAAATTTAATATAAAAAAAAAAGAAAAATATTATTTAAATTTTGAAATAAAGAAAATTAAATTTTTAATCTCGAATTGCTTATAAGCTTTTTGACTTTGGAGGCCTTTTCACCTAAATCAGAAAAATTTTCTTTGTCGGATATGCCTCTTTTTTGGCCTTGTTGATTGGTTGTCTCGGAAATTTTCAATGGGCGCATCGATTCTGACGATGATGTTAACACAATCAATGAATCTGAAATAACTGGAGTTATTGGATAAAATGGTGGTTTAAAATCATCATTTGTCGATCGATACATTTCTAGTATCTCTAGATCACTTTTAGGCTGTATCAATTCAATACTTGGTTCTGGTTCTTTTTTCTTAGGAGTTTTACCAGTCGCAATATAGTCTTCATATTCTTTCTCACTAAAATTACTAGCTTCTCGTATAACTTTTGTACAGCCATCTCTGTTTAGTTCACTTAAATGCTCATTTTGATGCTTAATTTCATGAGATAAGTCTATGGATTCCTCGACTTTTTTAGTAATTTCTTCATCAGACTTAATAATTTGAGATTGAAGTTTCTCAAAGTATTTTGATGTATTGGTTTGATAATCCTAAAATAAAAATAAGTTAGAAAAAAAAATTGTTGATTTTGAGTTCTTTTTATTCGCAAAATCAAAGGTTTGCAAATAATTATAGGTTATTACAAGTATTTAAATTTGAACTTACATTCAAGCTTGTTTGAATTTTCTTACTAATTTTTTCCAATTGTTCATATTCTGAACCAAGTATTTGAGTTGTGTTTTTACAAATTTCTTCTTCAGTCTTTTAAAGAAATAAAAATAAAATTTGACTACCGTAAAACCTTGTTTATAAGCGCACCCTCACACCCCCTTATTTCAGATTGTCTTCAGAAAAATTTTAATTTTTTTATATTTTTATAGACCAGACTATACTCTAACAGGAATGTCATAAAAAGATATTAAATAATTTGTTTTAGAGTACTATTTTTCCTTTCAAAGAGGCGATTTTTAGTCGCTTAGCAGCAAGGTTTTACGGTAATATGTTTGTATTAAAATTCATTTTCACTTGATCTGACAATGAGCTAATATACAATTTTTTTAATTAATACAAAATAAAATCAAAAAATTAAATATACCGATTGAATTTTAATTAAAATAATTTTTTCTAATTCTGTCTTATCCGAGTAGACCTCTGTGCGGATCGTATGACCTTACTAAGTTTTACTCTAAAATTTTTTTTTCTTCGATCAAAACCTAATTATACGAGTCGAATGTTGCTCTAAAGCTGCTTTTGTAAGCCTTAACCTCTCTCAAGAAAAAAAAAATAGAATTAAAAAATTTTTTTTAAACATATAACCGTGAATGCTTCGAATAAAAATCGTGAGCTTTAACGTTAGAAAGCTCTAAGCGACATAATTCTGAATACAAAATTTAGATAATAATTACCATTTTAAGTCCTTGTATAGAATTGCTATAATGTGAATTAATAGCTTCGTGTTTCTCGTTCAAACTTTTGGCCAGTACATTGAGCTAAATTGAAAAAATGACATAAAAATCAAGACAAATATTTTGGTAAGTCTTAAAAATTAGGTACCTCAATTAAATTTTTAGTATTGTGATCAATCAAGTTTTTAACAGGCTCATTAACTTTACGATCGAAATTCGAACTAAAGTTCTTAATTTTTTTCGTTTCGTGCTCTTTGGTAAATGATTCTTTCAAATCGTTTAGAATTTTCGAATTTGACTCGGTTTTTTCTTGCAATTTTGAACATTGTTTATCAAAATGTTCAAATTTAGAATTTATCTTAGAACTTACATTCTTCATTAAATCCTCAATCTTCATAAACGATTCACTTATTTCTTCTTTAATACTTTGCTTAAAATTAATTAAATCGTTTAAATCGTTTCGATTCGATTCAGTCGAATCGATTAAATGAGTCAAATTATTTAATAGCTTCGTATTTGACTCGTTGGAGTCCTTTGCATACGAAACTAAAAATTCATTAGTCAAATTAGAAAAATTCGATTCAAAATTATTAAAGTCTTTTGACATATTGTCAATTGAATTGGTCATTTTCGACCATATTTTCGAATAATTTTCCCTATGCTCTTGACATAATTTTAACATGTCATCACATGTCTGCGAAAAAGTCATGCTTTGTAAATGTACAGTTTGTTTAAACATGTCAAAATGTTCTTTTATAAAGCATTCAAGATCTTTTTCGACAAGATTTATTTGAGAGTCTAACCATGTTCTCAATTTTTTATCACATAAATCCAACAATTGAATTTTATCATCGTTATACAACTTAATGTCCGATATCACTTCTTTTAAAAGCTCAGTTAAATTAGAAGTTTTTTGTTTGCTTAAACTTAATATTTCATGTTCCTTTACATTTAAATTAGAAATTTTATCATTTATAAAATCTGAGAATTGATTGACTAGAAGTCTATTTTTATCATTTAGTTTAATTAATCTATTTATTTTATCACTCATATTTAAATTGTCACTTTCATATTCGGAATTTTTTGTGAATAAATGCCTCATTTGTTCAGCTAATTTCTCTTCCGATTTAAATCTTTCGGTAGCAATTATTTTACAAGCTCTCAATTCATTTTCAATTTGTTCTATTTTAGTATTTGTTTTGCCCAATTGACACTCAGTTTGATACAATACTTCATTTTTCTCTTGCATTTCTTCTTTTAATTTTTTATTTTCTTCACTTTTCAAATCTAATTCCTCACTACTCATAGCCAATTTTTTAATATATTCTCTAATTTCCATTTTAAGCATGTTTGTATTGGATTCCATTTCTTGGTATGTTTCAGTTGGTAAATAGACACCATTCTTTTCTCTGGTTGCATTTAGTTCTCTTTTAAGACGCTCAATTTCTTCATTAAACTCTTTGATTAATTCTTTTTTGACTAATTTTTGATTAATTTCTGGCTTATTACGAATCGATTTAGCCTTATGGGCATAGTCGAGAGTACTGAGTGTCTCTTCTAAGTTACACAAAGCAGGACTTATGGTGGCTATAATTGTAGTCTTAGTTTTACCACCTAGAGAATCTTGTAGTAAACGAGTTAGATTACTCTCTCTATATGGAATATGATCACTATGTTGAACTAAAGCGGTAATAACTCGACCTAAAGTCGTTAAACTTTTATTAATTTTACCAGCTTCAGTAGCGCGTTTACCAGTTGCACCAGAGCGCTCTATATTTTCACTACCAGCCAAATCTACTAAATTTAATTTACCGACTTTTATAGTCTCAACTCCTTCAATTGCTCTATCTTTAATAAAAACTGTAATAGTGAAAATAGAATGCGATCTACTGGATTGATTATTCATTAAAGTAGACGCTTTTTGACGTCTATCAGCACCTTTTTGTAAGATCTTAAAGACTTGATTTTTATTTTGAACAATAATATCTTCTAATTTGGATACAATTACAGAGCCCTTTCGAGCTGGATCGTCGTAAATTTTTAATTTTTCGTCCTTGTCTAATTGAGAGTCACTTAATAAATCAGTTAGTTCTTCATTGTATAATTCCATGTAACTTATTTTGACGGAATGTTCACAATTAGACATTGAGGATAAGAGAGAGAATAGTTGAGCCACTGTACGAGGTATTATACCGACATCTGGATCATTTTCCCATGAAAAATTTTCATTTGTCGATGAGTGATATCCTTCCATTGTATACGTTTTTCCAGTGCCCGTTTGTCCATAGGCGAATATTGTACAATTATAACCTTCTAAGACTTCTTTGACTACTGGTCGAACAACTTGATTGTAGACATCGATTTGCATTGACTCACAGCCAAAAACCTAATTTTAAAATTTATTAATTAAGTTATTTATTTATATTGTAGCATCGAAATAAACACCTAGGATATGTCCTCAAATTCGGTTACTTGGTTTATTGAGGAGCATTAGAGGAAAAATAAAAATAAGTGTTTTAGACAGTTTTTTTAAATAATCTCTAAGAAAAGTAGAACAAATATATTAATTTGGGTCGACCTGTATTAGATGTTTTATCGTAATTTTTAAAAAATTTAAATTCATGTTTACTCGTGGTAAATCGCAACGGTTCAAAAAAAATATAACTATTAAATCTTTATTTAATATAGGTTTACTTTTCCAACTTTTGAGGTTAATACCGTGGTAGAAATGCATTTGTAACCTGGCGTCATCATTTTTAATTATTATTGACGTTACTTGACATCAGCTGACGAATTAAAAACAGTAGTCATATACACTGTAAATTTTTAATGCGTAATATTTTACGCATAAATGTGTAAAAAATATTGAAAATGAGCTACAATACGTATTTTAGGATTTCCTCCATATATGCGTAACATATCCAATATTTCTATTAGTCAATTTTACATTTTTAACGCATTTATGTTCGAATTTTTACGCATATATGGAGGAATCCTCATTAAGCATTAAAAATTTACATTGTTACGTCATCTTAATGAAGAATTAAATTTTTTTCTGGATGTAAAAAATCAACTGACCTAATTTCCACCAATTCACCACAAATACATTTCCACTACGGCATTTTTCAAAGCAGTTTTGCAAGGATTATTTTTATTTATATTTTTTTGATTGTTTTTTAAATTTTTGGAAAATAATATTCAGAATAAGAATTTTTTGGCTTCAATTATAAAAAGTATATTTTTTTCATATTTAACAAAAAAGTTTGTTTTTCTATCTCTTAAAATAATACTGAAGTTCTATCAATTTTGTGTCGTAGGTGTACCGTACTGTAGGATAACATACCACAGTACCGTAACAACGTATTAAACTAAAATTAGAATGCCAGAAAAAATTTGAAAACATTTTATAAAAAAAAATAAACAAAAATGTTAAGAAATAATATCAATTTGGAAAAATTATTTTTTTTCTTAGGATTCTCTACAGATTAAAGAAATAAGAATTTTTTCATTCTTTCGAATAATCTTATTTGTATCAGATAAAAAAAAAACATAACCGAAAATTTTTTAATTTTTAAGTTAAATTAGTTTGACCATACCTTGTCGAAAGTAAATGTTTTAGTGCTTGCTACTGATGAATTTCTATCGATAGCTGTTATCTCTCGTCGCCTCTCATTGCATTCAATAACAGAGTAACTATTACTTTTTTTTTCTCGATCATTCAATGGTCTAAAATTTACATTTGGCATTAAAATCATTAGATTTTTAAGAATTAATTTCTTTAAAATTCACCTGCATCTCACAGCTACCTGAATGTTTTGAGCTGACATTTTTCCACTTGCAAAAAAAATAACAATTGAAATTTGATAAAAATAAATTAATTACCCGCTTTTTTTTTCTCTTTCTTTTTTGAATTTGAAACTAAATTAAAAATTTAAAATTAAATTAAACATTTTGGAAATTAAAAAAAAATTCAAAATTTTATTCACATTATTTTTTTTTCAGTTAATTGGGATTAATGTAATCATATGAGTTGAAAATGAAATAAAAAATAGCCTCGCCTCAAATTCCCATAATTGCAACAAAAAATTCTATGTGATCGAAATTCCTTGCATTCTACCGAAATGTACTCATAGAATTTTAGAAACAAAAAAATTGAGTTGAAAACACAAAAAAAATTTAAGGCGGCTTTATTAACAACAAAAAATATTTATTAACCAAAAACAAAAAAAAGAAGAAAAATTGCAGCCTAATTCTTGAAATAATTGTTTAAGAGTTTAAATTTTTAATATTCACATTATGACAAATTAATTTGTCAAATAACTACAAATCAATTAACCGCTTAGGCTTTTTTGATTCTTTACGAGATTATTTAAGCAAGTAAAAATTTCCTAGGCTAAAAACCATAATAAAACAAATAAAAAAATTAAAAGAAAATAAAAAAAGAAAATTTTAAAAATGAGCATTTACTCTGAAAATTCGAATTTGTACAGTTTATTCGGTCCATGTGAACCAAAAGACCGTTTGGTTATTCACACAGCTAATAGTCTAAATCAAAGATTGACTAATAGTTGTAATTTAATTCAACGACCAGTTCGAAAATCATCACAAAAAAGTACGAAATTATTCGTTGGTAATTTGCCACCAAATACTAGTCTTGTTGAATTGCATCATTTATTCGGAAAATATGGTCAAATCAACATGACATTAAGTATAGTCAAAGAGGATAATTATGCCTTTATTCATTACTATGATGAAAGAGAAGCTGAATACGCTTGTAAAGAGCTAAATAATAGCCTTTACAAAAATCGTTATATAAGAGTACAATTTTCAACAAGTTTGGGTCATATCAACAAAATGCGCTCAATCGAATGTGTTAAAAATAGATTTACTCAATCAGCTACAATTTCAAATTTTCAAAATTCATCAGAACCTTGCTCTGCTTCGTCCTCGTCAATTGACTTAATTCAACCAATGCGCTCAATACGTGGTGTCTTACAAAGCAATAGTTTTCATGATTTATCGAGTGAACCTTTCCGATCAAATTTGCTATTATTACAAACTGTCGAGAGAAATTTTCTTGTTCAAAATTATCTTA
This sequence comes from Brachionus calyciflorus, assembly GCA_002922825.1. Classification (NCBI taxonomy): domain Eukaryota; kingdom Metazoa; phylum Rotifera; class Eurotatoria; order Ploima; family Brachionidae; genus Brachionus; species Brachionus calyciflorus. The sequence goes on along the minus strand of NTPY01000600.1, from coordinate 735,415 downwards.
ATCAATTAGAATTAAATAATTAATTTTGTAAAATGAAAAGTTATGTTCTAAATAAAATTTTGGGTAATGATAAGTAAGTAAGCAATTTCCGTATTTTTTTGTAATAATTAATTTTTTTTGTTATTTTTACTTTATTTAAAAAAATTATATTTTTGTATCAATAAAATTTTCAATTAATTAAAAATATTTTCGTTTTATTTTTGAATCCGTAAAAAAAGAGTACGATTTAATTATAAAATAACTTATAAACTGATTTTTCTAAGATTTGAATTTAATTCTTCCTAGGTTAAAATGTAAAGTAATTATTAATTTAGATCCTAAAAAATTCTAAATTTAATTCAAACTAAAATTTTTATGTAAACTTTTTCCCAAAAAAAACAAGAATTTATCAAAATAAATTGTCAAATATGAAAAATATTTGATTTGAAATTAATTTATAAATTATTAAATTATACTGTATTTCTCGCGGATTAACAGAGTACTCGTACCTTTTTTTTTTGGTTCGGATACGGTATCTTTGCCAAACTTAAAAAAGTTTAAGAAAGATTTTTATTTTGTATTTAAAAAAATTTAATTAAAAAACATTAATTTATTTTTGGTACGATACAGGTTCGCTATGGGTACGGTACGGGTATCCTGAGAAATGCAGTATTATAAAATTATTAAATTTGAAAGAATTTTTAACAAAAATACAAAATGGAAAATTTTAAGTATATTAAATCAAATACGTGTAAAGGAGATAATGAAGCTGATGACAACAAAAAATTTCATCATCTTTGAAAGATGAAAAGTATCATAAGAATCAAATTATAAAGACATTGACGAAGAGCCTGATTCAGATGGTGGAAATAAGGAAAATGAAAATGTGGGATACAATGTTAGTTTCAGAATTACGCATTAGATGCGAATGTAATAAGAAGTAAGAGATAACTAAGAGAAACTAAGAGATGTCATTTTATTCACGCTACTTTTTCCCGAAAAAAAATTTTTTTCTGTTTACTTTTTTATTTTTTTTTTTCAAAATATTCAAATTGAAAAATCTTATTTCATCATCTCTATAGATGATATTACACATCTATATTAAGTTTTTCATTAAGGCTAAGTGTCTGTTAAAAACGTCTTATTATAAATTTTTAAAATTTACATCTTTATTTTTTGGTAATTAATCTTTGAATAAGAATAAGCAAATGAATTAAACGACATGATACAGGGCGGCCAATGTAATTTACTAAAGGATAAGAAATTTTGTATTGAAATTAAAATTATTATCTCTTCTCGAAGACTAATGAGTCATATTTTTTTGAATTAAAACAATTTTAATAATTCACACTAATTACTATGGGCGATTATATAAATGTACTAAGTTTTATCAAATATTTTACTAGAAATAAAAGCAGAATTTTAAAAAATTTTAGTCGAAAAACTAGGACTTGTCGTTTTTGTAATCGATCGATAATATGCCATAAATTCTCATTATTTAGAATGTGTACTTAAATGTAAGTTTCGATTTGTAATGAGCTTTATGATTGGCTATTTTTTTCTTAAACATTCAGAAAACTCATTACAAACCGAAACTTAGATTTTAGTACATGTTCTAAATAACGAGAATTTAGGGTAATAGGTAATAGTAATGTTCATGGTAAGATAAAACCGTTTCATTTTAGTTCAATAAAATTTTGAATTTTCGGTATTTGAAATAAACTTACAGAAAATTACTATCCTGGTCATTCATATGTTCCAAAAATGAATATTCATTTCTGTTCAAATGATTTCATAAACGTTCAGTAATGTTCATAAATATTCAAGAGAATTCGTTTGAATACAAATGAATACTTGTGAATATTCATAAACATTCATTTTCGGAACATATGAATGGCCAGGATAGTACATTCTGTTTTTATTTTAAAATCTAGGTATTTTGAAAATTTTGGTGTTTGCCTTTTTGAAAAAGATTTTTTATACTTGAAAATTTTCGATAGCTAAAAATTTCCCATTTATCTAGTTTAAATATGCTTCAAAATTGAAAATAACTAGCTTGAGATATGACTCAAAATTAAGACAAAAAGTTCTTTTAGATTGCAACAATTTTTAGAACTAAAATTACCAAAAAAAAATTATAAAAAGCAAAATAATATGATTTCAGCAGATAAAAAAAGCGTATTTCATTTAAATATTTATTAGAAGAAAAAAATTTTTAATATTTCAAAGTATAAAATATTTCAAATTAAATATAAAAAAAAAAATAAATTAATAATGAATTTTTTGTATAAAAAACCACATGGACAATTTGCTTTATTGGTAAAGAATAACTTCCTTAAAACTCAAATTAGCAATCTTCGAGTTTGCTTTAGCATTTTAAAATTTTATTCAACTAGTCAAAAATCTAAAATAAATTTTGATTTTTCGAAAATTTTAGTCCTTAACAAAATAACAAGGTAGTCCTATTCAAATTTCTTCTTTTTAATACTCTTTTTAAATCTAATCATCTTTTTAAGATATGAATTTGAGAAAAAAAGACATGCTAAATTGACTGAAGATGAACTTAAAACTAAAGTAATTAAAATTAATCTTCTAAATTAGTAAAATTTAATTTATCATGGAATTGTAATTTGTAGCTTGAAAAACGAGGCTCCAATTATGACCGTCTAATTGAGCATCATAATAATCACTATCGTTCTTTAGAACGTATTTTAAACGCATTTAAGGAGAGAGGAATTGAAACTAGAGTGACTCAAAGAAACAACTATTCTTATGCTGATATAAATTGGGCTAATTGTATATTTAGCGCCGGTGGAGATGGCACTTTTCTCATGGCTTCAGCAAAAATAAAATCAAATGAAAAACCTGTCATTGGTGTTAATACTGATGTAAGTAAGTATAAACTTGAGCCTTTTTTTTTCGACACACCCTTTTTTTTGTATATTTTTTTATATTATTTATTTTTAAAAGCAAGTTCAGAAGGTCATTTGCTTTTGCCAAAAGAACAATCCGTGAATTTTTCCAACACTTTGGATAAACTTTTGAATGGAAATTTTAAGTAAAATTAAAATCTAAAGAGATAATTATTAAAAATTTGTTTTAATAATTTGTAAAAAATTTCAAGTTGGTTATCTAGAGCAAGAATAAGAATATATCTTGAGGGGCAGAGTATTGAAAATCAACCAATTGAGCTACATGACCAAGTACTTAACAATTTAGAGCACAGGTATATTGAACATATCGAGGAAAATCGTCAAATTAAGCTTAATAAAAGTCAAAGTAAATATAAAATTTTTTTAAAAATGAAATATTTTAAAACTAGATTTAAAAAAAAGGAAATGCGAATAGCCCTGTTGAGAGATTTCGTATTCCGACATTAGCCCTAAATGAGGTATTTATTGGTGAATCTTTAAGCGCTAGAGTCTCATATTATTTAATGTCTATTGATGATGGACCATTTTTTAGACAAAAAAGCTCCGGTATTATTATATGTACAGGCACTGGTTCGACCTCGTGGTGTTATAATATTAACAAAATGAGCGTTCAGTCAATGAAAAGGATTATTAATTTAGGTAAGATTTAGATTAATATTTTTTTTGTATTAGAAAATTTAAATACTTTTAAACAAAGTAAAAGCAAATGTAGATAATGGTAATAATAGAATACCGGGAAATGATGATAAATTTGTACAATACATAACGAATCAGTTTAATGATTCAATTGTATTTGAGCCTGATCAATTTAGAATGGCTTATACTATTCGAGATCCTATAATTAATCGTAAGTATTAAATCCTTAAATCTGAAGTTATAAAATTCTAATCTTTATTTTATCTCACATTTCTTTCATATTTTATTAAACTATTCTGATTATTAAATGAGACGTTACAAGTGTTTCCTTTACATAAATTTCAAAAATTAAATCTTTTTACAAAACCACATAGGAGAAGTTTTAGATTTATTTAAAAGGGACTTTCCAAAAAAAAAATCTAAATCCTGTTCAAGGCTTAAAGTGGTGTTAATTTATTCCTTTTCAAAGCTTCGAATTCGAGTTTTTCAAAACTTTAATAAATGGCTTTTAAAATTTAGTGCTGTCTCGGTACTATTTGGACAATCTGTTTTGGTAATATTTGAACAAATTTTTTGACAAAAATAACCGTTTTTTTTAAGGTTTAACACTAGAAGCACCACTCATTTTTTGATGTTTTTTAATTTCAAAATATTCAAAAAACTGTCGAGGCAAATTTTATAAATGATAACCTTTTTAAAGAACAAGATAAAATCTTCATGATTTGAAAATGGTCGATCTTTTTTTAGGAATTCTTTTGAAGATAATTAAGGTTTTAAAATTGAATAAAACGAATCGGTTGGTGCTTCTAGTGTTAAACGAGAAGCATTAAATATACAATATTTTTAAATCGTTTCTTAAGAATATTAAAATGGATTTTTTAAGACTTTTTAGGTTGATTGGAATGTTTAAAGAATTTGATTTTTTTATTCTCTACACGATGGCTTTATATTACCAAAGATCAGTTACACTCTTACTTTTTTACAGCTTGCGGTATCTTATTAATTTTTTGAATTGTGTCTTTTCGCTTCTGTTTTTAGCCGGTTTTCTCAGCTAAAGTTCGCATTTAAGAGGACAAAAAATTAACTTGAACCAAGCTTTACGTTACTTAATTATCATCGTATTTAAATGTAAGCATATTTGCCTAAATAAAATACATAAGCATTTAAAAAGTTAGACTTTTTTAAATTGATAAAACCAATAAATTAAAAATACAAAATAATTTTCAAAATAAAATTTATTTATTAAATTGTTTCAAAAATGAAGGTGTTTTTACAAACGAAACAAATCGAGGCTTTGCAAAAAAGTAAATTTTTTTTTAAACAAAATTAAAAAATTCAGTGCTAAATCCTATACAGATTGTCTTTTATTATAAAAAAAAGTTAAATAGGATGAAGCACTTTTCACAAAAAAAAATTAATTTTTAAAAAAATATATATTTGAAGACTGGTTGTCCAATCTAGATGTTTTGATGCATGTTTAGTAATTGATGGTGGTCAATCATATCAGTTCAATGACGGATCAAAAGCAATTATGGAGATTTTACCAGAAGACGCCTTGAAAACCGTCATAATCCACAAAAATTAACCAACAAAAAACAAACATTTTTATTTAAATTTTATCCGCTTAAATTTTTTAGTTCTTTAAAAATTATTTTTTTTCTCTTTGTAAATAACAATAAATTTTAAGAAAAAAATTTTTTATTTTATTTCTAGTTTAATTTAATAACTATTCCCATAGGTGAATCTATTTTCCTTACTAAATCATTTCCGATTAAGTCACATAGGACATAAATGGCACCCAGTCTATTAACACTCCTAAAATTTTTATGTTTTTGTATAAGTAAATTATTAAAAAACAATCTCAAATTAATTTCTTTATATTTTTGTCTACGCAACAAGTCAAGCAAACTCTTTCTTGTCTCGACTAATATCCTCCTAAATTTTCCTAAATTCGGAATCGAAAACCAAAAATTAGACGAGTCTTTAATACCGAGTAGTCCTTCTTGTACTAATATCGATATATCTGAATCACTTAATTTATACTCGTCTATTAAAGTATCAGAATCTATAGTTAAATTATTTTGGAGTAAAATTTTCTCCATGAATAGATCAATTAAATTTTTTCTTTTACAATTTTCTTTGACATGTTTACCAATGTAGTCTTTAAAGTCATCAGTAAAACATATTAGAATTTCTTTTTGTTGATTTGATTCAAAATGAAAGAGAATTATTTTTGATTCTGAGCGTAGTGAGTCGATTTCTCGATCGACCTCGGTACGATTTTTGAATAAACTGTACAATTGATGTAAGTGTATGATTTCGGGGAGATTTTCAAACATTTTATTTGGGAATATACTCTTGAAAAAATTTAATGCGTAAAGCACTGGATGTTCTATTTTGTCATTCAAACCATTATCGGACAATAGTTCTATTATTTTGTTGTAATCCTTTTCTAGTTTAGTGTGTTCTGAATTTTGCTCTGTTGGTTTTGATTTTTTTATAATAACTTCCGATTCGCTTCCGAGTCTCGTTGCTTTACGCTTATTTGACATCTCGAACCCAAATCTATTTAACTTTAATTTCGTAAAGAAATCAAGTATTTCAAATCATTTTTAATGAATAAATTAATATTGAATGTAATTGTATGCATATACAAATATTATTTGTTGAAATTTGCACAATTTAGATCTTTATTATTTAGATTTTGTCCGATTAAACTTGAAGCTATATAATTTCAAGTAGTTTTTAGATATTAGTTTTTTTTAAGATTTTTCTATTTTGATCATTTTGAGTCTAAGAGAATAAATACCTTAACAAAAATATTTAAATATGACTTTAATAAAACCTTTGCCTTAAAATTTTAAGTATTTTCATATTACGCTGTAAGGTTTTTTATATTTTAACAGTTACCGTATTCTCTTGCAGAGAGGCGCATGCGCCTAATCCCATCAAAAAAATGTTAAAAACCCTTGTCCTTGAATTTTTTAACATTGTTTTGATGGGATTAGGCGCATGCGCCTCTCTGCAAGAGAATACGGTATATTTTATTAGAATGTCATGAAATCTTACAAATCTACTTTTCGGTTTATTTTTTTGCAGCATAAAAAACCATCTGTTAAAACAACAAGGAAAAAATATCATGAATCCAAATTTATTTAGGGTAAAAATTAATAATTTATTTATAATTGGTTATTAACGAATTACAAATATGAACGTTCACTTTT